>APFE030601618.1:9633-62139 GCA_000404065.3 Pinus taeda | reverse complement strand
CTGCAAACCCCAAGGTACTGCCAGATGGACTCTAGATCTTTGCCCCAAAGCAATGAGTCGGAGTCGATAGGGAAAGATCCGCTAGAAGGAAGGCATTAAGGCATCCTTCATCAATCTAGCACGAGTGTAACCCGTAGGCCAATAATGTTGAAGGAATCAGACGAAGGAAGATGTAGTAACTGAACCGAAGTACATTTCCAGCGTACACAAGATGTAGCTAGTGCACGGAAGAAACCCTCTGAACCAACCAATAATGAAAGCTGACACAGAGGCGGGGTATCCACCAATAGGGTCAAATGGAAACCAAGGTACCGCACAAATTCCAATGTGTGATAATGTAAGCTGACGTCGAACACAAGGGAAACCACTCAGTCAAAGACCCATGATACTGATCGATGCTGAGCACAAGGTAACCTATCAATAATGAAAATAGGGCCAGGGTGCAACTCTAGGCCTGCCCTCAGAGCAAGACCCGCCAGCAAGAAGTCAATGGGTACCTTCTCAAACCAACACGAGTAGAGGACCAATATAACTGATGTGATGTAAGACATGATACTGACAACCGAGATGGCCGACTAAAAAATGAGTCAAGAGACACCGCAGAGAGGCCGACTCAGGCTAACTTCCCTTGAACAAAAGCACGACTCAATGTGACTACGGCAGCATATGATGAATCTGTATAAGTTCGTCATGCAGGAGGCACGAACGAATCCTCCATATGATTGGAAGAGATAACCAATCGGGGGAGAACTGACTCAATAACAATGGTTAAGGCGTACCTAAGTCAAACTAAATCTCACCCAAGTGGAGGAGACTTTTGTTTTGAGTGCTTTGTTCAAGGGCGACACGGCTGACTCTAGCTGCCAATAATAGATGGAAATACTGTCCCGTTCCCGCTCTTTTTGGAATATTTAATTTTTTTGTCTTTTTTCTGTTAAGCTCGAAAAATAATAAAAGAATGCTATGGTATAGTGGAAAGAACGAGTGTCGATGAAACAGATGATCTAGTTCCTGGGAGTGGAACATTCCTATGCTCAATGCAGGGGAGCGAAAACTGGTCAGTGACACTCAAAGGTATGTTCTTTCCATGGGTCAAGGTGTGTCAAGTTGCAGAAGTTGAAGGTATGCAAGGTTGATTTTGCAGTCTTCATGGTCAAAAGTTGGCTTAAACATGAGTCCAAGTGAAGCCGGCTCTAGGCCAAAAGGTGCAAATGGTCAACATGCAATGTAGCTGTACAACTCAACACAAAGGAGCCTCTAGGGTATAAGGCCAGAACAAAGCGAAGAAGCTAAGAGGAATGAGTCTTCAATGCATAAGTCATGGCGGGACTACAGAGGACTCTCGAGCCTAAGGACAAAAAAATCAGCATGAGTGCCAAGTGACAACAAGGTACTAACTAGGGCATTCATGATAAGGTAGGCTCTACCACACAAGTCATGGTACTTCTAAGCAATGAGAAGGTTCCACACCATAACTTGGTGGGGTCGATCCTAAGGCCAAATGGGAAAGGAAACTGATAAGTGCACAATGCAGGCGGAAAAACCTAACCTATATGCAGTTTCGAGAACCAATACCTGCCAGAACGGACCAACCATAAACTTCCAAAGGAGAAATCTTCCAAGTTTTGTATACATAAATAAGAACACTAGACACGAAGTTAATACATCCCACATATAAAATTCATATAAAATCTTTGTGTTATAGAATACAAAACTTGAAAATGCATACCTTATATATACAATATGGTATAGGGAACCACGCAGCCTTGCGGCTTACGCATAATAGTCTTGCTGAACAAACCCCTTGCAGGGCTCAGGCCAAGGACTCCTTTGGTAGTCATAACTCATGGCTTCAAAGAGTACCTCCTGTGAAGGCAAAACAAGTTCTAAGAAATCGTGAGAACTACAAGGATCAACAAAGGGAATTAAGGGGTCCCATGTCCCTATAGGAAGAATCTCTCGATCAACTGCCGGGACCAAGTCCCAAGAAGGAGAATAATAGGTCAAAATATCCTTCTTAGAAGCGGTTGAACATTGAGGATTCACCGCCACATAATTGACCCGTGGCGGGGTAGAGTCTACTTGAACACTTGGAACAAACCAAGGGGTACTCTGTAATAAAGTCGAATTAGGGTGGTGATTATCATATGCAAGCTGATCAATAGTGACAACATTCCCGTTATGAGGAAAGCACATTACTCGAAAGAGTGAAGACACCACAACATTCATAGCATAGACAAAATCACACCCAAGTAGCATATTAAAGTCTAAAGGGCTATCAACCACCATCATATCGATTAAGACAATATTCCCACCTAAAGTGATAGGCAATTGAGGAAGGACACCCATAGGTTCACCAGGTCTTCTATCATAGGCTAACAACTGACTCTGGGCTGTCAACAACTTTGGGGAACCCAAAGCTTTCTAAGTCAAAGAGGATATAATACTTGCAGAGGATCCTTCATCCACCATACATCGATAGACATTTGTGGAATTAACTCTGACCTTTATTTGAAAAGGTGCAGCGGAAGGAAGACGAGGCTCGACAAGGCTATCCCAATCAAAGGAAACACTCTTGGAACTTGGAGGGGGAACATTCGAAGAAACCGAAATGCCCCCTATACTAGAAGACTCTGTACTAGAAATTAAGCAGACTCTTTTGTTAGGTGCTTCACCCCCCAAAAGAGGAGTGTAATCGGCCAGCGATTGCACTGGCTCAGCCACATTATTAATCAATGGTTGATTGGATTGACGAGAAACCATATCAGATCTAGGAGTAGAAGAACTTTCAGACTTGGACCATACCCTTTGAACCTTTGGAATACCAGGGCATAAATGAGTAAGATGGTCTCCCTTGCATATCTTACAAGGGAACTTAGGTTTAAAACTTCTACGTCCAGGTTTCTTATCAACCCCCATTCCGCCAACATGACTAGTAGTTGTTTGCGGAGAGTCCTGAACATAACTTGCAGAGGTCGGTGACTCTTTGCTAGTATGACTCGCAGTGACTAGACTTATGGCCCTAGCATGACTAGCAGCGGCTGAAGGTTCATCTCCAACTTGATGAGCAGAGGTTGAAGACTCATCTTCCACATGACTAGCAGAGGTCGAAGATGAAGTGCTAGTATGACTTGCAGTGACTAGACTGATGTCCCCAGCATGACTAGCAGCGGTTGAAGGTCCATCCTCAACATGACTTGCAGAGGTTGAAGACTCATCTTCAACATGACTAGCATAGGTTGAAGATGAAGGGATAGAATTATTCTTCTTCTTTGACTTCCTCTTTCTCCTCTTTTTAGATTTCTTGTTGCAAGAAGGAGGAGAAGAAGGAATCCCATATTTCTTTTTGAAAGAAGATGAACAATTAGCACCCATGTGATGCTCTTGAAATAAAGCATTCAACTGAGAAGCTTCAAGAGGATTCAGAATATTTGGAGTGGACCACAACCAAACGGGCAGTCCAACATTCAACCCAGGAATATTCAAAGTGGCCATCAAGGGAGTACCAACGTTTCCAAAGAAAGGAAAAGCACAAGGATCCCCTTTTGGAAGGGTACCTTGGTTGGTTTCCACAGGAATATTGGCCATATCTAACTGATTCTCAAACCCTTCCCTTAAGGGAATGTAGAAATGACTTTTCAAGGAATATAAACACACAATCAAGACCTTTTTGCCCTTGAGGAGGCAACTCCACAACTTCCGAAAGAACGACCAAAAGTCTTTCAAGATCGACAGAGTGGTAAGCCAGTCACTCAGAATATGAAATCCAAAAGTGACTAGAAAAAAAATACCTAAAGCCAACTATATACAAGGATCAAAGAGCACTCACTATAAAGTCCCTAAAATAAGTCAGCCAGTCAAACAACTTCCAAGTATTTCCGCTCCGGGTGATGAGGACCAGACACCAAAATACAAGAAAGTGGAGTAAGGGGCCTTCCGAAGATAGTCTGGGATAATGACAGCCCAGCCCTATCAGCGAAGGTAACAGAAGAAGTTACGCTGACCTCCTAACAACAGCCTGCGCCGGTGCAAGCCCCCAAGCTTCGCAAGGGTGCCCTCCAGTAGTACCGTTGAGAGTGATGCAACGTCGACCTCAGGTGCCACAGGATTCCCCTCCGCAGGCGCCTATGTAGTTCTCTAGGAGTGGCAACTAAGGATACCAACTCGTCACAAAAGCCAGGCGGAATAGTCGTGAGGTAAGATCGGACAAGTAGGAGAGGGGGTATCTCTCTTTCCTGTCTTCAAAAACCCTCGTGCTTAACTCCCAGATCCGGAGCTTTCCCGGTCTTCCTCACGCTATTGGATTTTCACTCTCTATTCATACTCCTATGTTTGACTGTTTAAATGGCCTTGGAGAGTTAACTCTCCACTCGCCTAATCCAAGGCCCTAAAATCCTAAAACTTGTTGGTGTATTTAACTTAAAAGAAAAATTTCTAGTTTATTTTAATTAGCGCTTGATTTTAAGGGCTGTTCTTTAAGTCAAAGGATGATGGAAGTGAAACTTGATGATGTGTATATGACTCAACCAAAAATAAAAGAAAAAGTAACTACATGAATGCAATCATTTTTCTTTCGATGAAAAGAGTACTCTACATGGGTTGTAGGAAACACTTAGAAAGCAAAAACTTTTGCTTTTCTTTTCTTGTAACACACTTCACACACGCAAAAACCAAAAGAGTTGCTAATGCTTTAACGATGCAAACTAATGCAAAGTATAGTGAAGATGCAAGAATCAAAATAACTCTGAAAACAAGAAATGAAAGTTGTTTTGTTTATCAAATTTTCATTTGCCACTTACAATATTTAGATGGAATATGAGATACTACAATTCGTCTAAATACTAAAAGCAAAACTCAAGATAACATAAAACACTTTCATTCACCAAAAGGAAACTAAATGAAAAGCAAATTCAAGAAAGCAAAACAAAAACTTTTCAAAAAATTCACTTCAAAGTAGCAACAAAAAAGTCTTTTTGAAAATGCTCTCAACAAAAACTGACACTTTGCGATTGAAACAACAAGCAAGAAACACTTTTTGCAAGTTGACACCATACAAAGAATGAAAACTCAACAAAAAACAAATGTGTTTAAAAAGGCTTTTTAACAATCGAAGGCAGCAAGGAAAGTTTTGGTAACAAAGACCAAAAAATATCAAAAAGACAATTTCAAGAAAGTATCAAATGACAACTTTGATGAAACAAAGAAGTAGATGGTCATAAAAATTGATTTCGTTAAGCAAACAAAAAGTCACCAAAAAGAAAAGTTGAACACAAAGATTGATAACAATTTTTCTGCTCTGATAACCCAGAGTAGCCAAGATTCCAATCAAGAAATCTTGCGTGTTTTTAGCAAAAATATGATGACACTTGCAAACACAAAACAAGACCAAAACTCCTTATAATTAGAGAGAAATCGGAGTAAGGATGCTTGTTGTAGCACAGAGAACTGATACTGCCAAAAATCACTATTCCAAACTGACTGAAAGCACCAGACAAACTTCAGAGACACAAAAAATTTATAAATCCTGAAAGTTACAAGATATACGCGACTGTACTTAGTGCAGACTGCGTGTATACGCAATTGTTTCTGAGGAAACCTACGTATACGCAGGTTTACTTCAGACAACAAGCGTTTATACTCTTCTGTAACTAAATGAAACAACGTATATGTAAAATTTCAGGAAAAATAAAAAACAAACTCAAGAAACTGGTAAAACTCAGAAGTCAAGAACAAACCAGACAGTAACAATAAACCAGCAAGCAACTGAACCCTGATAGGCTTGACAAACACCCAAACTAGGAACAACAAGAGTGTTGTCCCCAGTGGAGTCGCCAATTCTGTTGAGGGATTTTATCCCCTAGCGCTTTTGGGTGGAACCCTAGCAGACTGAAAGTTGTTTAAACAAAGAAACATGCACACACACATCCATTATGCTAGCAAAAGCTAATTCTAAAGTAAGAAGGATGTACCTTAGGTCCTACGTTCGGGTAGTTCCTCAAGGGCCCAAACCCTTCTTCACGTCCCTTTCGCTCCTTTTCCCTGCAAAACCAACAATTCCAGAGAATGCAGCAGTATATGGACAAAGATTTATACAAAAATCATCTTTATGTTATACAAGAAAGGAGTTAGTTATGAACTTTTAGACATCCATTCATACATGAAATTCAACCATGAACATCATTAACATAAAGAAGAAGCATATCAGGAATCAAGATGTGTTTCTTTATTAGAAAAATAGAAAGTACAAAAAGAGTAATATCATGTAAGCAACCTCTGCAGGCTCCAGGCTCAGCCTCCTTCTAGATCCGTCCCGCCTCAAGCCTCTAGCATATCTCCTTCCAAGACTCACTCGAAGATGCCATAACTAAGGGATGAACATCAAATCACAAGGAAACAAGGGTTTCCTGTACAAATGGGGGAAGTGCAAAAGGCACAAGGGTCTTCAGACCTGATCAGGGGGAAAAACTCAGTATAGTAACCTTTCTCTCTCTTCTCTCCTCCCTTAGGCCTTCCCTTGGATGTCTTTTTATACCAATTCCAAAGTAGTTTTTTAGTTAGAAATTGGTTGGGAACAGTTGAGGCCATGGGCACTAACAGGTGATCAGCAGGTAAAACCCGCGATCTCCGCCCGAAAATAAGGAGTTTTATATTTTTTTAAGTGTTTTAATACATATACGCGGGTTGGGTATATATGAACCCACGTATACATGCGTTTAACTCAGGGCAATGTCGCGTACAGGGAATAAAACACTGTTTTTTAGATTTTGGACCAGGTCTGGAAGGAGGGGTTGCCCTAGGCCATGAGTGTAGCATCATAAACCATAATGGTGAGATTTGGAGCTATAACACATAGAAGGACCATACCGTGAAACCATCAACCTCAACAGCTCAACGAGCAAAATGACTGGGAGATAGGGTTTGAGGACCTATTACCAAAGCGGGAGTGATGCTTTCAAGGAGTGGACACTTGTCCAATAACCAGTAGCACGGGTACAAGTCATAAGTGTCGGGACCCAAACCAATATTAAATCATTGTAATCAACCATTGAATGAACAAAATATTTCATTTAATCAAACTGCTCATCATTTAAATCAATTCATAGTCCTTTATTAACATTAGTAAGTGTGACGAGGGGCTTGTTAGAAAATTATATATTATGGAGCAATGGAACACATAAAATATTGCAGAAATATAAACACAGAAAACGCATAAAACAAGAGAGACATAGATATACGTGGTTCACCCAGTTTGGGC
Organism: Pinus taeda; assembly: GCA_000404065.3. NCBI lineage: Eukaryota > Viridiplantae > Streptophyta > Pinopsida > Pinales > Pinaceae > Pinus > Pinus taeda. Next base: position 54,884 of record APFE030601618.1, on the reverse strand, counting down.
TACGTCCACCCCAAACAACCAGTCCTTCCTTTCTATTATCCAGCAAAATGAGGAGACACAAACTACAGGAAATCTGTTGTGATATCCTCTATTTTCTCTCACAATCTCACCTCTCTGTTTCTCACTCGGAGAATACACATCTATTTCACAGCCTCAAATACAATGCCCTCATACAAAGAGAGGGGTTGCCTTCTAGGGCAAAAAACCATAAACTAAACATAAGTTCTACCATCAGATCATTCGCCTAATGAACGGCCCAGATTGACTAGAAATTACTATACTTTTACAAGGAAATTTTACATCTATTTTTAGCTTCGAGGGCATTGCCCCCGAAACCCCCGCCGAGGGACTGCTGGCCCCTTGACCCCCTAGCTGAGGGGGATCAACCCCCCCGAACCCTCGCAGGGGGGACAAGTTCCCCCCACACCCCCCGGTGTGGAGGGGTGTACGAACTTCCTGGGGTATACATCCGGTTGAAACAAATACCTCTAAACGATCATGCTCGACACTCAACAGGGCTGGACCCATCAGCAAACATCGTAGGATCTGGGGGCTCCAGATCTAACAATGGAGATTGCACCATATGGAGAAACTGGATTTGATAGGGGAATTAAGCCACGACATGTAAAATTCTGAAGTCTGATTTGACCGCTGAGTTGGTAGATGAGTCATTCCATAGTGTAACTTAATTACCAAACCAATGAGGAAGAGTTGGCGCAGTTCATGAGAGGACAAGTGGCCACTTCCCTATGGATGATGGCAATGATGTAGAGGCAGGGAAGTCAAAACGAACAACAGCAGGCGAACTGAAGGGGCAGAAGAGGAATCGAACAGTTAAGGATAGATTGGCTTTAAGCCATGAACAGACAGAGAACAAAACACGAAGAGAGAAGACAGAACACGAAGACAAAGAGAGCGAGAGCAAAGAAAGGATAGTGAAGCAAGAAGCAGGAAAAAGAGAGCCGAGCTGACCTAAGGCAACATCGAGTAGACAGAAGGCTTGAGAGGTTCAATAAAATCCCTATGATGATATGTCAGGAATTGAGCACCACATTGGGCTCCTCCAATTCAAGACCAGAGAGGTCAAGACTTGGAAAGGGGAAAGAGTCTGTGCACTCTAGTGGCTTGGGGAATCCAAGAATCACCCTACCAAGCATTATTTGTTTCAGGAGACTCAAATTGAGCTCCTCATTGTAAATCTCTGTTTTAAAGACACAATAAAGGAAGGCCACCACTGAAAGTTGGACCAGAGACGTAGCCTTGGAGAATAGGGTGAACTCCTTATTAAATCTGTTGTGTTCTTGCATTTGCTTATTGTGTTTCTCTTACTTTTTTCCATTCTTACAGTGTCTGTGTATTTTGCAATCTCATCGATCTGTTGCCTAAAATAACATAGACACACACCATCACATGAGTCTTTAATACCTTCTTTCATTAATTAACTAACTAAGGTCACTCACAAGTGATTTTCAGATCAAGTGGTATCAGAGCTTTAGGATCTTAAGGTTAGACAAGCTTGTGTTGGTTTAGTTGTTGAATGCTAACTATATCAAAGCTCAAATTAGGAGAAGGAGAGTTGGTCAAAACTAATCGAAATTGGGAGAGTCTATCCTCGGAAGAGAATGTCCAAGGAAGGTTCTATGGGGCCAGAACCTCAATTCATAAATAGTTTCCTAGCCATAAAGTCCATGGTAGAAGAAATGTATAGGGACTTTAGAAAACATAAGCATGAAGATTCATCAGGCTCTAAGCAAGACAAAGGAGAAGATTAGTCACATTCCCATGACCACTCAAAACGAAAAAGGAAAGAGGAAATATTTCTCACACCTCCTAATAGCCCTACAAAGAAAACATATTTGATCAAACTATATGTTAAATTTGATTTACTTATATATGATGGAGAGTTGAATGCAGAAAAGTTGGACAATTGGATTAGACAAATTGATGTTTACTGCAGAGTGCAGAATATCGACTCAGACAAGAGCAAGATTCAGTTGGCAAGCCTACACCTTGGAGGCACTACCTTGGTTTGGTGGGAAGGCAGGACCCAAGCTAACATGAAAAGACATGGTAAGACTATCTATGTCTGGAGTGAATTTGTTTCTGCAATCAAAAAGCAGTTCTATCGATTGGTCTACATGCAACAAGCCATGATGAGTTGCCAAACTCTTTGACAATTGAAAGGGCAAAGTGTCCAAGGGTACACTCAAGAATTTAGAATGAGAGCATTGATTCTAGGAATCTCATTAGACTCACCTGAGACTCTGTAGAAGTACATTGGTGGTCTACACAGCTACATGAGGCACACTATCCTCATGTTTAATCCCACTAGTATAGGTGAGGTATTTGTACAAGCTACTCATCTAGAAGCTAGAGGAAAGAATGGAAATCCAGAAGTTGGGGGACCATCCCAACCCACTGCAAGCAAGAATAAGGAGAAAAGAAAGCAGAAATGGAAAGCAAGGAAGGCTAACACTACGCAGAAAAGCAAAGCTTCATGCACTCAACATAAAAAGGATGGGCATGATGATGAGAATTGTTGGATTCTACATCTAGAGCTAAGACCTAAGAAGTTCAAGGGCAAGAAGAAGAAGACTACTACAGCTAATCAGAAATATTTGGGGTCAGACTCAGGAGATGAAACAACCATTGCAGCCACAGGTATAAGAGGTTGTCTGCTTTAGAGAATGTTGAAATCAAGAAGCAGGTGCAGGAGTTGCTCGAGAAAGGGTTCATTAGACCTAGCACATCACCATGTGGGTCACCAATCGTTTTGGTGAGAAAGAAAAATGGCTCGTGGATAATGTGCATTGACTACCGAGCACTGAATAAGATAACCATCAATAATCATTATCCCCTTCCTCGCATAGATGATCTTTTAGATCAGTTGAAAGAAGTTGTTTACTTCTCCAAGCTAGACTTGCACAGTGGATACCATTAGGTCAGAGTTGCAGAACAAGATGCATGGAAGACAACTTTCAAAATAAAGCATGGATTATATGAGTGGCTGGTTATGCCTTTTGGCTTAACTAATGCTCCTGCTACTTTCATGAGATTAATGAATGATGTACTTAGACCTTTTCTTGATGATTTTGTTAATAGTTGCACAACTGCAAAGATTTTGTTATTGGCAAAAAATGAATGAGATAGTTTCTAGATATGTAAGAGGGTGTACCATGTGTGCTAAAAGAAAGCCCAACAATAGAAAACTAGGCCTGTACACTCTATTACCAGTTCCTTCTCACCCTTGGCAAAGTGTTTCCATGGATTTTGTTGGAGGACTGCCTAAATCTAGGAAAGGTCATGATTATCTATATGTTGTTGTGGATAGGTTCACCAAAATGTGTATTTTGATACATTGTAATAAATAGATTACAACTGAACAAATTGTAAAACTTTTCTTTGAACATGTATGGGTTCATTTTGGATTACCCACTTCCATTGTATTTGATCAAGACACCCGATTTGTGGGGGCGTTTTGGTCAAGTCTATGGGAACTGATGGACACCAAACTGAAGAAAAGCACAGCTTTTCATCCACAAACTGATGTCCAAACATAAGTAGTTAACAGGACAATGATCCAGTTACTCAGAGGATATTGCAGCAAGCATCCGGAGCTTTGGGATGAACATTTATGTTATGTGCAACATGCTTACAATAGAGAAACACATTCTTGTACACAGAGATCTCCTTTTGAGACTTGTTTTGGTTTCACACCAAGGTCTCCTTTGGATTTTGTCTTCGGTAAAGATACCATAGTTGATGGACATAGTTATGTGGACAGGGCAACTAGGTTCATTGAAAAGATCCAAGAGATCCACCAAGTAGTACAAGACCAGCTGGAAAAGAGCCAAGCCAAATACAAGGAAAGGCATGACAAGCATCGGATGGAGCATAGTTTCCAAGTTGGTGACCAAGTCTGGCTATATATCAGTAAGGACAAGATGCAAGGTGAAGGTAAAAATCTAAAGCCTACCAGGTATGGACCGTTCTAGATACTTGAGTAGATTGGTGAGAATGCTTTTCTCCTTGATCTACCAGCTTACATGCACATCTACTCAGTCGTAAATGCAGATTACTTGAGATTGTTTGAACCTTCATTAATTGAGGATCCCGAAGAGCAGAGTCAATTGCCTTCTATTGATGACATGCTACCTGAATATTTCAATGAATTGTAGGAAGACACTGTTTTGGACAGGAAGGTGAGGACGACATGTAGAGGAGATGTTGAGTACCTCAGAATTGGGCCTAAGGGTTCAAATCTGAGCAGTGCAAAGTGGATAGAGATTGGACAAGTGAGACAATTGTAGTGTCACTTAGTCGATGCTTGAAAACCAAATTTTGGTGGTCCAAAAGCTTTTCAGTGGGAAGGCCGTGATCCAAATCGGATCCATGAAAAATTATCAAAGTTGTTGGCATTATGGATAAAGTGTTGTCCTTGATGGCAACTCATACAGGTGATGGAGCACTGTACATCAGGTCAGTAGCAGAGATTGATGATCAGCTTTCAAATATTGGAGAAAATAATGGGTACGCAGGTACTCAGTACAAAAGGCGCGTACACGCAGGTATTCCATACATAAAGTGCGTACATACCCGCAGGTCACCCGTTCATAAGGTGCGTACCCCCAGTTCACTCACTTCAAGGTAGAAAAGTGCGCTCACATGGGGTTTCTTATGTTTGGCCCGTGGTATTTAGCTGACGTATCGTGTTATTATGGTTTTGGCTCGTGGTATTGTGAAAGGCCTAAGGCTATAAATAGAGAAGGAGATCACTTGGCTAAATTATCTTTTGAAAATTGAATATCTTAAGATATGAAATATTGGGTTCTCGGTTTAAAAGCTTGATCTATAAAAGAGAAGTTGAAAGAGAATCTGTGAAGGGTGATCTCTCGAGCGCAAGATCAGATCTGAGCATCTGACTATATTTCGGCCCTAATCAGAGGTGCGCAGGTGATTAATGGTGCGAGTGCGTGGGTACGCAGAGAAGAAGAAGGATAAGTGCGTGTGTACGCAGAGGTGACGAAGGCGCAGTGCATGGGTACACAGAGGCGACGAAGGCACAGTGCATAGGTACGCAGAGCGACAGAGGTTTAGGTGCGTACGCACAGAAAAAGTACGCGGCGCGATAGTGTCTTTGGGTGCGTGGCTTCAGTGAAGTACGCGGCGCGATAGTGTATCTGGGTGCGTACCTGCAGCAACAGTACGCAGCGCGACTGAAGAAGAAGTGCGTGGGCACGCAGTGCGACAGAAGGCTTCCTGCGGGTATACGCAGGGGCGCAGAAGGTGAAGTGCGTGGGGACGCAGGCCAGTGAAAGGAAAACTGCGTATCTGTCTTAAGATCTTCTATTGACTGAATTTTTCTGTTGATAAGGTGTTCTGGGTTTAGTTCTGTTATTGTTGATCTGGTTACTACAACTGACTATGTAATTTACATGTACTTGATGATCATTTGATGTATATGGATCCATTTTGAAAATTTATGAAAAGTGGTCCTTGAAAAGAAGTAGGGGGTTGTAGCTCCCTTCCAGGAGAAACTGGAAAACGAGAGAGAGTTGTAGCTCTCTATAGGTTGCAGCCTGCGTACTGGTAAAGGACTGCACTAGTACAAGACCATTGTAAAAGGAGTTTCTAATTTAAAAGAAGATAGAGACATATTGCAGCAGGTGGTTTTCACCCACAATGGGTTTCCACCTTATATCTGGTGTTCTTTGATGTGACTGTCTTTTTTTCTTGTTCATGCTCATTATTTTATTGTACTGATATGCAAAAATAATTCAAAGTGCAAATAAGGAAGATTTGGTAAAAGAACTAGATAATACTGATTCACCCCCCCCTCTCAGTATTATTTTCAACATGGCCCTCCTATAGAACACTGTTGTGTCCTCCTGTAGAATTCCTGTAGGTGCTCCTGTAGAACCTGTAAGTGCTTCTATAGAGAATGCCAAGAGCAGGAATATGGGAGAGATCAATGGAGAATGATGGTTACAAGACTGTTGGGGCATGAGGAGATTTGCAGGAGCGGAGTTTCAAGGAGAGAATGAAGGAAAAGGTGGTGAGAGTGCTCAGGGAGGAGTATTTATTACTTTTTATGGATATTTCCAGTGATGGAGGGTGAGCTGGCAAAGTGTACGTTGGCAATATTCGGACCATTGGTCCCCACCTACCTTGTCATCATGGACCCTTCCTTGTAATCATCCCTCATGATTGCATCGGAGTTCACACTTCCTCCACTACCTGTCCTTGACATCTTTCTTGAGTTGACTGTCCGCACGTGTGGGTGACATCTTCAGATGAGTGGAGTCAACTAGATGAAGGTGGAAAAGTTAACTGTACACCTTTCCCTCGTTCAACCTCAACCATCACACATATGTAAACAGAGGAGCGGGTTAGTTACTTACCTGAGATCCGAATGCATTTGTTGTGAGGTGTTGTGGCTCTCTCTCTCTATTGCATGCCTTTGTTTCATTTGTTACATGTTGTCTTCTAGCTGATGTGTGGTTGTGCCTTGTGCAGGTTCTCCTCTGGCTAGATCTGAGCTTCAGGTGTCTTCTTCAACCTTCATATTTGCTGGATTTTAATGGGATTAGTTGCTAGAGGAATTCCTACAGGAGTTCTTGTAGCTGCTTCTCCCCTTGAAACTTTAGCTTCCTTCTGTGCTTGGAGCTGTGAGGATGATGCCAGAGATGTAGCTAAATATGGAGAGGTAATAGGTAGGCTTCAGGTGAGGTTGAGGGTGTTGTTCCCTTTCTTATTTTTTCTTTTTTTCTTTTCCTGAAGAACTGTTTTTTCTGTGTTTCTCTTGGACAGGAAGAATAATGATGCTTGGGGTGTCATGCAGGGTTGGAAATGATGGCAAGGAGGTTTGGAGACTGCAAGAGGATTTATAGATTTTTTATGAAGCTTCCTTGTCCCTCAAACTGCATTTTATATCCATTTTTGTCTCTCTGTAATTCCTACAAGAGCCTCCTGTAGAAAACACAGAGCCTCCTGTAGGAAACACAGTTTTTGAAAAAGAAGCACAGTGAGGTGAAAAAATGCCAAGAATGATGGAGAAAGGTGTGGGAAGGTAAGATAGGTGTTGGTGTTATTTTTAGGGCTCCCTTGGCACCTTCTGCTGCTTCTTGTAGTCCTCCTGCAAACCTGCATTGCAACTGAAAATTCATTTTTCTTTTTCTTTTCTTTTTTCTTTTTTTTTTTTTTTTTAAAACAACTAGGGAAGCTCAGGGAGGTTTTCATCCAGGGATCTTATTTTTCTCTCTTCTTTTTTTTTGACATCACGGGGCCACCTCAGAAGAGGTTTTCAACCCAATGATGGGACTCAAGCACCTCATGGAGGTTTTCCCTTGAGTCCTTATTTATTTTTTTATTTTTTTTTGTCTTCAGTGAGTGGGTGAAGTGGAGGCTAAGACATGCTCCACTACCATCACTGTCTTATTCAAATCCTCAATGAACTCTCGCTTGGAGAGGGGTTTCTTGTAGACTTTCAACCGATGTCCATTGACAAGCATGGGGATGGCTTCATCATCAATGGTTCTGTTCAGAAATGAACCATTTTCATTGCATTTCTCCACAGTGTAGGGTCCCAACCATCTCGTCCTTAACTTTCCCTTGAAGTCTTTGTATCTTGAATCATAGAGTAGTTCCCAATCTCCCCCTTGGAATTGCTTCTCCTTGATATTTTTGTCATGCCATATCTTTCTCTGAAGTTGAATTACCTCTATATGGAGAAGGGCCTACATTCTGTGTTCATCCAATCCATTGAGCTAAAGTAATCTTTCTTTCTGTCCATGGCTAAGGTCTAGGTCTAGCTGAGCTGCCATCCTCAGGGTATTGAATTCAAATTCTATTAACAACAAAGCCTTCTTCCCATATACCAGCTCATAGGATGTGAACCCTGTAGTGGTCTTCCATGCTGTGTTTTACGCCCAAGTGGCCTCAACTAATCTGTCTACCCAGTCTTTTCTGTTGCTGCTCACTACCTTTGTTAGGATCCCTTCCAGTGCTCTATTAGTGATCCATTCCATTGGCTTTTGGATGGTAAGGGGTTGAAGTCCTGCGCTTGATTCTATGATGTGTGAGTAGGTCTTCAATCAGATTGGAAGTAAACTGACTACCTTGATCTATGACCAATTCTCTTGGATACCCAAACTTGTAGAATATTTTCTCTCTCCAAAATTCAGCTTATTTTTCCTTTGTCGTTGCTTTGATTGCTTTTGTCTCTGCCACTTGGTCAGGTAATCGGTGCACACAATGATGTATTGTTTCTACTTTGAAGGAGGGCTGATAGGACCCACAAATTCCATGCCCCACTTCTCAAATGGCTCAAAGGTCACTTGAGGTTGCATGGGTATCTCATCCTTTCGAGTAGGTTTCCCCATCCTCTGGCACCAATCACACTGGCTGGTATATCTCCTCACATCTTGATGCAGAATGGGCCAATAGTAGCCTGCTTGCAGTATCTTGAAGGTGGTTCTTTTTGCTGCAAAATGACCTCCACAAGGCCCATCATGATAGGTTAGGAGGATGTCAAAGACTTCCTCCTCCCTGAAACATCTTCTCAAGATTTGATATGGGCCAAGTTTGAAGAGATTGCCCCCAATCCAGGTGAAAGGGGCACTTTTCCTTACGATCTTGCTTTTCTCTTTTGAGGACAGGTGTGGTGGAAACTATGTTGAAACCAAGTAGTTTTCTATATCAACAAACCATGGAGAGAGTATTGAGATAGCAAATAGGTGTTCATCTGGCATTTTTTCATCCACCATTCCTTCTTCACCTAAGGAAAATTTACTCTAGACAAAAAGTCAGCAACAACATTTTCTTTACCAGGCCTATCAATAATGGTCAAATCAAACTGCTGCAGTAAAAGCAACCATCTAATAATGCAAGCATTCACATCTGGTTTATTCATTAAATATCTAATTGCAGCATGATCAGTGTGCACAAAGGTTTGATAGCCTGTGATATAATGTCTGAATTTGTTTAAATAATGCACGACAGCTAGGAGTTCCTTCTTAGTCATCGTATAGTTTAACTCGCCCTTTGACAAGTTTTTGCTTATAAAGTATATGGCATAAGGCAACTTTTCATCAATTTGTCCTAAGGCTGCTCCTATTGCTTTTTTCGAGGCATCTGTGTGAATGTGGAAAGGTAGGGCCCAGTTTGGGCCTCTCAGAATTGGGGCAGTCATGAGCTTGCTCTTCAAGGTATCTAGGGCTTCTTGACAGTTTTCTGACCATATAAACTCGACATCTTTACCTAAGAGGCCAATTTTGGCCTCTCAGAATTGGGGCAGTCATGAGCTTGCTCTTCAAAGTATCTAGGGCTTCTTGAGAGGCTAGCCTGCTGAAATCTTTAATGAATCTCTAGTAATACCCAGCTAATCCTAGGAAACTTCTGACATCTCTCACTTTTTGAGGAGGTGGGACCTTTTGGATGATGGTAATTTTGTTGGGGTCCACCTGCAGTCCTTGTTGAGATATTTCATGGCCTAGCATGGTCCCTTCAATCATCAAAAATTCACATTTTTTCAGACTGAGGGACAGGTTCATCTCAATACACTTTTCTAGAACTTTTCCTAGATTAGATAAGGCTTCCTGAAATTCAGAGCCACAAGGAGTAAAGTCATCCATGTATATCTCTACTGCATCATGAACTAATTCAAAGAATATACTCAATACCGCTCTTTGGAAAGTGGCGGGAACGTTACACAAACCAAATGGAAGGACCCGGTATGCAAAGGTACCCCAAGGGAAAGTGAAAGTGGTCTTATCTTGGTCTTTCGGGCTGATTTGAATATGATTGTACTCGCTAAACCCATCTAGGAAAGAGAAAAACCTTTTCCCTGCTAGACCGTCTAACACTTGATCTATGAAAGGTAAAGGAAAATGGTCCTTTTTAGTGGATTTGTTCAATTCCTAATAGTCGACACAGATTATCCACTTACCATTTTTCTTTGGCACTAGCACCAAAGGAGAGACCCATTCACTGTCAGAGATGGGATAGATGAATCTTGCATCAAGCAATTTTTGTATTTCTTCCCTAACAATATCTTTAAGTGCTAGATTCATCCTCCTTTGAGGCTGCCTTACTGGCTTTTAGTCCTCCTTGATGTATATATGATGAGTACATACTGAAGGGTGCACTCCCTTCATCTCCTTATAACTCCAGGCGAAGGAATCTAGGTGTTTTCGCAGCAAGCTACACAGTTCCTTCTCCTGGGAATTGGATAGGGATGGATTGATTTTCAAGGTTCTTTCTGGGCCAAACTCTATATTCTTAACACAGAGAGAGGTGGATTCGGCCGCATAGGGATCAGTTGAGGGGTTGTTTTGGGTTTCTCTTACTATGTCCTCTAATGGTGATACACTGGGAGGTGGATTCTGAATCAGATTTTCAATCATATCATCCTCATCTTGCTATTTTCCCCCCATGGCGATTCCTAATGCACAAAGCGGTGCAGAATAGACTTCATCCTCATCTTCCTCCTCCAACCAGAGAGGTAGATCATGTACTAACAAGGGTTGGGTAGGAGGATATAGGATTAATTTCTTGGACATATGCCTGTTCTTTATGGTCATGTTCCCAGCTCGACAGTTGATGTAGGCATCGGCAGTAGCAAACCAGGGTCTTCCCAGAATGAGAGAATACCCAATGAGCTTTGCCTTTGGCTGGAGAACTAAGAAATCAGCAGGGTACTCCCAAGAATCAATGGAGACCATCACATCTTCCACAATCCCCTTAGGGGTCACGGTGGAGTGGTCTGCTAACTGTAGCACGGTCGTGGTCTTCCTCAAGGAGCCCTGGAGGTTGAGTTCGAGCATTGTGTCCTTTGTCATCACATTAATGCCAGCTCCCAAATCAATTAGGGTGTGTGGGATCATGGTGCCATTGATGTGGACATCAACTGCTAGGCTTCCAGGGTCCAGATGCTTTGGATAGATTATCTACCCCAACATCAGGTCGGACAGTTTCCCTATGACATTAATGGTTGGGGCATCTCTCTTTCACCTTCCTAGATGCCTAAAGCACTTCTCTTTGATCAACCTATTGTAGATAGGCACATCTTTTATGGCTTGGAGAAGTGGTATCTTCACACATAAATGTTTCAATTCCCCCAGGAGCTCAGTTTCTTCTGGGGTAGGCTGGACTGTCACGGATAGTCTCTCAAGAAAGGGTGGAATTGCTTTAGGTTCACTTTCCTATTTATCTTCCTCAACCTCCCTGAGTGGAGGCTGGCTATCTGGGAGAACTTTCCCACATCGCAAATTAATTTCCTAAATCTCCACAGCATAAGTTGGGCATGATGGTTCCCCACTATACACTTGTTGAGCCTGTCTATTGTTTGGGTTCAGATTTGGTTGGGTAGGCATTTGTGGTTGCTTTGGTGGAGAAAGAGGTAATAGTTGTGGTTGGGCAAGTGGTGGAGGAAAAAGAGCGGGAGGAGAGTTGTATTGGGGCCTCCACCCCTGATGAGATGCATTCCACTGAGGTTGCAGCTGAGCATAGGATTGAAATGAATGGGTGCCTGGTTGGGTAGATATGGAGATGTGAAGGACCAAGGAGGAGGTGTGGACCAGGAAGGATGAGCAGGGGGGCCCTTTGAAGGTATGGAAGTGACTTGGTTGGGGTTGTAGTATGCCTGAGATGTCACTTGCATCCCCTACTGATATGGTCTAGGTCCATGCGGCCTCCTTTGGTTTATGTAATATAGCTATTCAGTGACTGCCTCATCCCCTTGATATACAACTTTAAGTTCGGGTAAGGAAGGACACTTGTCTATAGAATGATTTTCTTCACATCCTGAACAAACTTCTATAGAGTTCAATGGGAATTCATTCCTAGGATGCCTCCTGGTGAACCTAGGGAAAAAAATGGCCAAAGCCCTCTATGCTTCCTCTTGTTTCCTTCTGATATGCAAGGTATCCATTTGCATGGCAAGAGTCTGCAGCATCTCACTCTTGAATTCTTCCAGCATGTTTCCAATTTCCCCTTCAATGGATGAGTTATAGGAAGAGGTACTGGCTATGTGTTGACTCCCCCTACCTTTCTTTCTAGCTGCTCTAGAATGGTTTCTAAAAACATTCTTTATGTCCTCATAGGATAGTTGGTAGATGTCTCCCCCGGCCAGTAAATGGAGGGTATCTAAAGGAGCGGGAGGAGAGTTGTATTGGGGCCTCCACCCCTGATGAGATGCATTCCACTAAGGTTGCGGCTGAGCATAGAATTGAAATGAATGGGTGGTTGGTTGGGTATGATATGGAGATGTGAAGGACCAAGGAGGAGGTGTGGACTAGGAAGGAGGAGCAGGGGGGCCCCAAGAAGGTATGGAAGTGACTTGGTTGGGGTTGTAGTATGCTTGAGATGTCCCTTGCATCCCCTGTTGATATGGTCTAGGTCCATGTGGCCTCCTTTGATTTATGTAATAGAGATGTTCAGTGACTCCCTCGGCCCCTTGATATATAGCTTTAAGTCCAGGTAAGGAAGGACACTTGTCTGTAGAATGGTTTTCTTCACAAACTGAACAAACTTATATAGAGTTCAATGGGCATTCATTCCTAGGATGCCTCTTAGTGCACCTAGGGCAAAAAATGGCCAAATCCCTCTCTGCTTCCTCTTGTTTCCTTTTGATATGCATGGTATCCATTTGCATGGCAAGAGTCTGCAGCATCTCACTCTTGAATTCTTCCAGCATGTTTCCAATTTCCCCTTTAATGGATGAGTTAGAGGAAGAGGTACTAGTTGTGTGTTGACTCACCCTACCTTTCTTTCTGGCTGCTCTAGAATGGTTTCTAAAAATAGTCTTTATGTCCTCATAGGATAGTTGGTAGATGTCTCCCCCGGCCAGTAGATGGAGGGTGTCTATAAGATCTTCCTGAATTCCCCTGAGCAAGACCAACTTCAGAGATTCAGGGTCAAGTGTACACCCATCCCTTTTGTAACTGAGCTGGAACCTCTCCTCATAGTCTTCTAAGGACTCATCACTTCCTATAGTCATTTGGAAAATTTCATCTTTAATATCTTTTGACCTACAATAGTCTTGATACTTATTGTTAAAGGCTTGTTGCATCCGAGCCCAAGTTGTGATGTTATTGCCAGGTAATCCCATAAACCAGCGTAATGCTACATCCTTGAGAGTAGAAGGGAACAGTTTAAACTTTTTCTTATCTTTTGCATAGTCATAGGTTCGACAAATAATAGAAAACTCAAACAAAAATGTGTCAGGATCTTCTGTAGTCAAACCATGGAAATGAGGTAGGGCGGAAGGGCTTATATTCTTCATTTTGGTGTCCCCATTGGTCTCCCGAATGGGAAAGGTACCCTCTATTCTTTCTCCATTCCCCCTAGAATTTATGTGTTCAGCCATTGGCTCCAAAGGAATGTTTTCTTCTTCTTCTTCCCCTATAGGTTCTTCAAATATGTCGGGTTATTCACCTAAGGGTTCTTCTTGATCGCAACCACCTAAGAAAAGAGAAGGTTGGCTGTGTGAAGCAGTGGGGGTGTTGGGCAAAAATTTCCTGAGTTATCTCTATTCCTACGAGGCATGAAAGGAAAACTTTTTGGTTGGTTTTTGTTTCTTTTTTCCCACACTGATAGTACCTGCAAAACTGAAATTGATTGAACAAAACAAATTGCAACTAGCTGAAGTGAACTTGCTGAAAATAAAATTGCAGAATTGAAGAGGAAAGCAAGGAAATGAAGAACTTGAAAGAAAAGAATGACTAGTATACTCTTGCTAAAATGAAATTTGCAGAGTTGAAAAGGAAAGCAAGGAAATGCAGAACTGAAGGAAAAGAAAGGACTAGTCTACTTTTGCTGAGATAAACTATTAGCAAAATGTTGCAAGAAGAAAATAGAAGAAAGAGTAATCACAGAATACTCTAATGCTTCCCCGGAAACAGCACCAAAAAGTGGTGAGCACCAGTATTGCAGCAATAATGCTGCAACTCCTGGGCTGCCTATTTTACTCTTATCAACCCGGTAGTTCGTAACAAACTTGGAAGCGACACTGATGTATGCACAAGTACTAGTTCTTACTGCAAGTTGTCACTTGGTCAGCCGGCGCAAGATCACTAGGAGCTCAAGCCAACTACTATGGATTACAAAAGAAGCTCTATATGTAATGAAAGGAGAGAAAGAATACTCTACATATACTACTCTAACTGCAGAAAGGAAAAAGACTGAAATGTAAAGCAAACCAAGTAAATCCTAATTAACCAACTAATCCTACTCTTCCAGAAAGCACTATGCAAACCATGAAAATAATGCAATTATCTATTCAAAGAAGTAAACAACATCTAACTAAGCTATTTCTGGAAGTAAATGAGCAAAAAACATCTTTTTGGATTTTTAAGTATTTTCATGTGAATTTGTCATGCATGTAATTTATTGTGTGTGAATGTGGCAGCGAATAGGTGGTGTTGAAGGGTGGTTTTGGGACTTGAGAGGATGTAAGATGATGTGGATGGGTCCTAGGAGGTCTCAGGTGGCCTTCTGGAGGCTTTTCCCACACTTGGCCTTCAAAAGAAAGCCTACAAGAAAATCTACAGGAGGACACAAGAAATCTACAGGAGGAAAAACAGCGTTCTATAGGAGACCTACAGGAGGAGGCCGAGAGCAGTTTTGGCTATTTTGAGGGTGTGAGAGTGGGTGGAAAAGGTGGATGAAGGTTGGAATGAGGTGTTAGGGCACCTAGGTTCGACCAAGAATCATCAAGAGAAAAAGATGATTGGAATTTCTCAAGGAGAGAGGAAGAAATTCTATGGAAAATGCAGGAAACTATGGCAGAATTGAGGGGAGACTTGGGTGACCTGTAGGTCATGGATCAGATGGAGGATGGGATGGTTGATAGTCTGGCCTACTACTAGAAGAGATCTGTTGCACAAACAACTGACGGTCAATCGATAAGATCAAGCAAGCAATGAAATAAGTGCATTTAGGAAAACAAAGTTTTGCATCAAACTAGTCTAAACTATGATCTATGAAAGTAAATGTTGAGGAATGTTGAAAGAAAGGAAAGCATGAAAGAATAGTATTTTAAATAAAGAAGTGAGCATGATGAAAAAGTTTTGAAGAAAAGCAAACTAGACTATTAACCAACTAAAATGCTGCATACACTAGCAGTCCTATGAATGAGGAAAATCTATGCTTTTAGGGCAGCAAGAGCGTCTTTGCCTCAAATCATGGTCCCAAAGGGAGGAAGAGAGGAAAAGGCACTTTTGCTAGCCTTTTTAATCTTTTCTTTATCACTACTTAACCTGCTATAGAAAGCACAAATGGAAGCAAACTACTGAATCATCAAAAGCAACCTATTCTTAACCATAAAAGAAATTCATCTAACAGCAACCTAATCTACAAACTGAAATAAAACATACAAATACAAGTAAAGAGGAGATTGGCTACTTGGATTGGGCCCTAACCCAATAGCTTCAGCCCTCTGAGGTAACTCAGTGCTAACTCAAAAAGGATTCCATCTTTATTTCTAAAACAATAACAAGATTACATGGAACTGTCAAAATGATAAGCTCGAAGTTGAGCAAAGTTTACATAAGAAAAAGTACAACAAAAATCCAACAAAAATCTGACCCTAATGGGGCCCTAGGCCTCTCTACTTATACAAACGAAGCTACTGACAGCTCCCTTAAAATCAGGGAGGCTTGGCTCCCAAAACTCGAGATAATCATTAGTCATCCTCCACTTGCTCAGCTGCCTTCTAGTGCATGACTTGGCTGCTTGTACCCCGAGCTGAATGAAGGGAAATTCGAAGTGAGGATTAATAAATGAGTGGGATTCCCTCCTATAAGTACTCTCATTTTTCCACTTTGAGTTATTGTTGTCATTTTTCCTGTGGATCCTTGACTTTGACCTCAAAATTCATCAATAATTTTCATTAAACACATATTAGACCACATGGCATCACAACTAACTCAACTCACTCTATAAGCATAAATATAATCAGAAAATCATGCAATAAGCTAAGAGAATGGTTGATTTGACTAGGTTAGGAGGTAAAATGAGCCCATATAATTACCCATTTATGACGCTCATCACTTACTCTTCGTGCATATACAGATGTTGATTGGGCAGGCAATGTTGATGATCGTAAAAGCACCAGTGAAGGTGCATTCTATATGGGATCATGGTTGTATCTTGGTTCAACAAGAAACAAACTTTGATTTCCTTATCTACAGCTGAAGCAAAATATGTGGCTATTGTATCTTGTTTCACACAACTACTCTAGATGATGCAAACATTGCAAGACATTCAAATAACATGTTCTCCACCCATCTCCATTTTATGTGATAATACAAGTGCCATCATTATTTTGAAAAATCCTATCATGTAGTCCAATACCAAGCACATAACCGTTAAGTACCATTTTTTAGGAGAAAAAGTGCTTGAAAAAAAGGTTAAATTGGAGTATGTTCCCTCCAAAGAATAGGTTGCTGATATATTTACCAAACCGTTTCCCAGAGAAACATTTGAATATCTCAGACAAAAGCTGGGAGTAGTTTCTGCATCATCTTGTTGTTTCATGAAGGATAGTTCCTATACGCAGGTTTCATGAAGGATAGTCGCATATATACACGAGTTTTTGTGGCTGAAGGAGCTATATGTTTTTCTGATAAAAAAATAATGGGTCAGACTCTGACATGGGTGCTCAGTCTGATATGGATGATTACTGTCTGTTGATATGCTTTGTTCATTGATTTTTATTTGACTGATGAGGATGCCTTGATGAACAGTTTGTTGACAATGCACAGGTAGCACAGGTTCAGGGGGAGCATTAGCCTTCACAAACATTCTGCATTGTTGGGATTATGGTTGTTGATTTCAACTATGGTTTCAGATATTCATTATTGCATAGGTCATGAAAAGATATAGGGTGTAATATGTCACATTCTGTTATTGTTTATTTTCAAATGATGTAATTTGTTTCCCCACTATGCATGGGAAGGATGATGTAATAATTTTTCTATCTCAGCCATGTATAAACAATTGGTATATCCCCACTTAGTTGGGTGGATGAGTCAAATTTGGTGTATCCCCACTTGGTTGGGTGATTGATTTATGTATGAGTCATTGGTGATAGGAAGGTCATACTCACATAGTTGATTTATAGAGTCATGTTATTCTTTTGAAAAATATCTCTATAGTCTCTACATGTACTCAGGGGGAGCATGGACAACATAGTGTATCTCAAAGGGAGAATATCTTGGTCTGTCCTTTGCCCTTGATTTCAAAGGGGGAGAATATTTTGGTGTTGCTTAATATCTCTAACAGTTTCTATAGCTTGCAGTAATCAACACCAATATGGTTGCCATCAAGTCCAAAGGGGGATATTGTTGGCATTATGATACAGGTGTTGTCCTTGATGGAAACTCACTCACAAGTCAATTGAGATTTGATAAAAGGAAACTCACATTATAACAGGTCAATTCAGAGGTAACAGGACATTGGTACAGAATAACAAGAAGTTGGAACAAAGGTCTACTGATCAGAATCAAGAAGTTGAAGGAAAAGAATGTTGTAAGATGTATATGCAATTTCACTTTGAAAAAGGAGCATATACACACGGGTTAACATAACAAAAAAGCACGTATATGTATGCACGCACTTTCACAAGAGGAAAAGTGTGTATAGGTTGGAAAATCAAGGAAATTAAAGTTTAAAGAATACCAAGGGTCAATACCATGTTATTAGCCCACAATATCAAGTAGAGTAATGTCTATTTGATCCCATCCAAGAAAACTGCAGACTCTAAGTGTTTTTTTGGCCCGAGGTATTAAGAAATGCCAAAAACTATATAAGGAGGAGAAGATCAAAGGGCCAAGTGAAAGGGTTTCTTAGGAATACTTGTATCTGAAGTATATTTTATGTTGCAGGGGCTATGATTATGACATGATCTGAAATATTTTGTGCACCTTGGATACAATGTTGGATCAGGATCATGAGACGTGAAATGACTTATCATTATATGATCTGATATTGGTTGGGCTAGATCTGATTGCTTTCACATGTTTTATTCTTTAAATGTTATGATTTGGGTATGTCTGAAGTTTGGAATAGCAAAAAAGTTATAAGTTAATATTTGCATATCTATACGTTGGTTCGCCTTGGTAAATGTGCATATACACACAAGTTTGACTCTTCCAAGTAACGTATTCAAAAGAAAAGTTTGTTGTTCAGAAATGACTGATTTATCTGATCAGTGCTATTGTTTTACTATTGCATGTCAATCAAGTCTTCTTATATCTGAAAGTAGAATTGGATGCATAAGGAGTTTGTGTATGATTGATTGATTGATTAAGTGAGAAGGGTTATCTTTGTTGTTGATTGTTTATGTATCTATAATTTTTTGGTAGATCTTCAGATTGTTACTGGTTGGTACATTTTTGATTCAGAGATTTTATGATTCAGTAATTTTGGAGGTATACATAGGTTTAATTAAAGGAAGTAGCGTATACACGCAGGTTGGGTTCAGTTAAGTAGCATATGCATTCTTATGTATGGTTTTTGTTCTAAATGATGATGTAGGTTTCTGGGTTCGGCACAATGTTCTGGTGACAGTGATCTAACTGCTCAGATTGACTGGTTGTGAATTGATGCAGTTATTATTATAGAGTTTGAGCTTCAAAGTTTTTGATGGGTCTAGTGTGAAAATTTGATGAAACGAGGCTTTCATATTGTGTTTTTGTGTACCAGGAGCATCCAGTCTGAAAATTTATGAAATGTGCTCCCTATCTTCTTAACCATAGCCTCATCATATGCGATAGCCTCTTCGACCTCATCCTTTTCCCCCAAAGGATGGTGATCCTTTGAATTGATTGGTAGCCTGAGTATGATAGACAACATGGTAATTAGGTTTACTTTTTCCATTAACTGGACATTCTTTGGTGGAATGGACATTGTCTTCACAGATAGTACACCACTTCGGTTTGGATTTTCGTAGATTGTACTAGCAATATTTAGTTGAGTTGTTAGAGGAGACTTGGTAGATGTCACAATACATGTCAAATTATATCCTTCAAACATGTTGGTTGAAATAATCTACAAATTTACAAGTATCTTTCATATGTCCTTCCAAGTGACAACGAGTACACCAAATATGACTCTTTTGGAGTGCTAATTTCATTATAGAGTTTTGTAAATTGTCTAGTTTATGTTCAATTCTATTATCAATCGATGAGATAGTCCACTGGCCTTCGTCATCGTGTTCAATTCATTCTACTAATTTTAGTGCCCCTTCACAGTTTTTAACTTCATGCATTCGAAGCAGACCTCATATTTTTTGTAATAGACTAGCCACATACCATTGAACTAATAGATGTTCACTGATGGTATATGGGATCTGGCTTAATAGATCTTTGAAACTATTATCAAAATCACATGCAAATTCATTCGGTCTTTCCTTTATTTATTTTAATTTCTAGGATGCAAGATGCTTGACATCTAATACTTTAAAAATTTTAAGAAAAATAGTTTTAATTTCACTTTTTGACTCAGGTTTTTTTCCTTGTGAGGTTCATAAACCACGTTAATGCTCATTTTATTAAGGTTGTAGTGAAATACATAATTTGTTGGTCTTCATCGGTTATATCATTCATAGACAAGAAATTTTCATAAACAAACCAGTGCCTTTTCGGGTCTTTGTCACCATCATAGATGGGTATGTGGTTCAGACACATTTTGACTGAAAGAGGTCATGGCAGTGGAAATTCTAGGGTTTTATTTAAATGGCTTTTACTATCAGACTCATTGTCAAATGGAATTTTCTTATGTTCTTCTTTGTCAATGACAACTTTTGATAATGATTCATCAGTCTGACATGCCTTATCTATATATTCCGTGAACCGACTTTCTCAAGGTTGAGAATCTTCGTCGACCGCTTCTGTACTTTGGGGTTTTTTAATGGATATGAGTTGTGGTAGAGGGGCGGGGGTACGATCATGAGATTTATCAGTTAGAGAAGTACTTGTTCTGGTTCATTATTTAATTAACATTGGTCATAATTTTCTATCTCTTGAAAGTTTTTCTATTCTTTGTCATTATACTAGACTGCGGGTATCTCTGAATAATTTTACAACTGAAGAAATTCTTGTACGCTGGGACTCATTATTTTTATAGTCGATTTTTTTCTTATTGCTGGAAAAGAGTCTTCAACTTCCATGGAATATACTTTCTCTCTATTGGTTATTAGTAGACCTTAATTCTCTATCAGTGCAAGCATTGCTATGCCTCTCAACTCTTCTAAGCAGTGTGATGCATCTTTGCGCTTCCGATTTTGCATCATTTTCCTTTGTTATTCTTGTTCTCTATTTCCTATTTCCATTGTTATCTCTTGTACTATGCTATTTTTTGTATATCAGTCGATTGTTTATATTGTCTATCACTATTTGGTCTATTATCTTCTTGTTGTTCTTTCCTGTCAGTTGGTTTTCTTCGTTACATTCTTGTCGGTTATATGTACTTCTCCAACTTCATTTTTCTTCTTTATTTCTCACAATCTGTTACCCCACATGTCGACCCAACTTAGTGTTGGTTCGCAGAGAGGCATCCGTCTGCCATGATTATTTTCTGTGATGGAGCCTAACGGCTCCTTTCTGCACCATGTCTCAAATGAAGTGATATTGAATCTATATGTGCTTGGACTTGTCATGAAATACGGGATTCTCTACTAAGCGGATCCCACTCTTGTTTTCGAAACATGTCATTGTAGTATCTAACACCTGCTCAAATAGATCTCTAAAAAGCATCCTCAACCAAATAGCTTCACATCTAGCCATGCTAGTGGAAATATACTTTGCTTCAGCAATACTGAATGCTATGAACTTATGCTTCCTTCTCATCCAAGATATCATGGCAAATCCAAGGCTAAAACAATATCCAAACATACTCTTCTTGTCGACAACATTTCCTTCCAAGTTAGCATCTGTGTATCCATGAATTTGAACATCTCCAGCAAAAAACCTTAGACCAAGTGTGATCATCCCTTGTAAATATCTCAAAATGTGTTTAACAATGATCTAATGTGCATGGAGAGGCTCATTCATGAATTGACTCAATGTATTCACTGCATAACATATGTCCTGACAAGTGTTCACAAGGGACATCAAAACCCCAATCAAATTTCTATACTCAGATGGATTCACCAAACCAGGTCCTGCAACTTCTCCACATAACTTCTTGAAGTTCATTTCCATCGGTGTGAGTAGTGGCTTCCATTTTGTCATTCTAAATCTTTCCAGCAGCTTGACAACATATTTTTCTTGTGAAAGGAAAATCTCACGGAGCCTTTGTCACACCTCAAGGCCTAGAAAGTAGTGCATGAGTCCAAGGTCCTTAATCTCGAATTCAGAGGCTAACTCCCTCTTACACTCAATCATCAGAGCCTCACTACCTATCAAGAATAGATTGTCAACATTTAAAACAAAAATCAACAACATACCTTGGACGTCCTTGAAGTAGAGGTTGGGATTGGAATTGCTTCTTGTGAATCCTAACTCCATCAAGTATTTATCTCTGCGGACGTACCAAGATCTGGGGGCTTGCTTCAAACCATAAAATTCCTTCTTCAACCTACAAACATGTGTCTTTCGATCCTCTACTTCAAATCCATACAGT
This sequence comes from Pinus taeda, assembly GCA_000404065.3. Lineage (NCBI taxonomy): Eukaryota > Viridiplantae > Streptophyta > Pinopsida > Pinales > Pinaceae > Pinus > Pinus taeda. The sequence continues at coordinate 33,260 of APFE030601618.1, read as the reverse complement.
TTCTTAGTGTACACTTCTTCTTGTAACATGCCATGTAGGAATGCAGTCTTCACGTCCATCTAATGAAGGGTCCATCCTTGGCTTGCAGAAAGGAAAATATCAAACAAACGGTTGTATATCGAGCCACAAGTGCAAATATATCATCATAATCTTCTCCCTCTTTCTAGGAGAATCCTCGAGCTACGAACCTTGCCTTGTATTTCTCAATGCTACCATCAACTCTATGCTTGATCTTGAATATCCACTTTGAAGTCACCACAGATTTACCATTTGGTCTTGTCACAACGTCCCATACATCATTCTTCGTGATTTATTTGTGTTCTTCAGCCATAACATATTTCCAAACTTGTTCCTTCATGGCTTCTTCGAATATGGGAGGTTCGGCTTGAATCATAGTGCTCATGGCTACAACATATCCCTGGTACCTACAAGGCTTCTTCCTTTCTCTAAATGATCTTCAAATGGGATCTCGTCTTTCATAATCTTGTAATGTGTCTCGAAGTCAAAGTGGCTTCTTCTTGGTGAGAGGATCACATGGAGGAGTATCTAAGGGATCCATGGGCTCTGTGGGTCTCTATTCGGGCATGGAAGGACCATCTAAAATATCTTTATCATCATTTTCCTCGGGAGGAGAAGGCAGAGGAAGTTCCCTTGCCTTTCCAAGGGTGGCATCTTCATCGAATGTAACATACCTGCTAATTTGAACCTTCCTTTGAATAGGAATATATATTCTAAATGCTTTAGAATTTTCACAACATCCAACAAACGTACCTTTTCTTCCCAAGACTTATAACTTGTTCCTTTTGTCTTTCACACATGAAAGTATACGGGGCATCCAAAGATATGAAGCTCACCAACATTGGGCTTGACACCTATGAATACTTCTTTGGGGGTCTTGTTTTCCAATGCTTGTTGAGGTACTCTATTTTCAACATATACGACGGCATTTGTTGCTTCTCCCCAAAGGAACTTTGGAAACTTTTGATCATGGAGCATGGCACGGGAAGCTTCTATAATGGACTTTCTCTTTCTTTCAGCCACTCCATTTTGTTCGATAGTATAGGGCACAATTTTCTCTTTCTTGATTCCTTCCTTCTTGCAAAAATCAATGAACTCCTTTGATCTGTACTCTCCACCATTGTCAGACCTGAATATTTTTATTTTCTTCCTTGTTTTATTTTTTATCAAAGTTTTGAATTCCTTGAACATTTCGAAGGCTTCATCCTTATGCTCCAAATAATATATCCATGTCTTTCTTGAGAAGTCATCAATGAAGGTGATATAGTAGAGATTGTGACCAATAGAATGCATGGGCATTGGACCACATATATTGGAATGAATGAGATGTAAGATGGCATTTGTCTTGTTCATGCTCGAGGGAAATGGACCCCTTGTCTTCTTTCCACTGGCACAACATGGGCATACTTCATCATGATGGGATTGAACCTTGGGAATCCCTGAGACCAATTTCTTGAATTTTGGAAGAGCATCATAATGTAGATGGGACAAGCTTCAGTGACATGGCTCTCTTAGATGATTAGTATCATGGACCAATACTAGAAGTGGTCTTCTAGTAACCCTATAGAGTCCTTTAAATCTTGATCCCAATTTGAATGCATCTCTCATAGGTGATCCAATATGCCAAGTAAGAATATTTCCCTTGATGAATGCATACCTCGTCCCTTTATCTTCCCAAACGGATATTTATACCAAATTCTTCTTCAACCCTTGCATATACATCACATCATGGAGCAAAATAGATTCTCCCGAATTCAAATGAAATTTGACAGACCCAAAACCTTTAATGGGATGAGTGGAGTTGTCTCCAAGAATGATTTTCAAATTTCACTCCCTCTCTACCAAATTAAAGAGAAATTCTTTATAACTAGAGAAGTGATGAGTAGGCCCCCTATCAAACAACCAACTATCCCATGAATTCGGAGGAGATGAACTAGTAAGGGTAGAAATAAGAATATATTCAGATTGATTCGCAACATTTTTTTCATACCTAGAGAATTTTGACTTCTTTTGTGGACGACGATCTTCTTCATGATCACTTGGAGCATATCTTCTTCTTCTTTCATCCCTTCCATTGTGATCATTCCTTCAGTCATCTCTCCTTCTTTGATCATTGAACATGTTGTTGTTGCTTCTAGTATTGTAACATGGTCCATTATTCTTGGGGAAATCTCAAGCATAGTGGCCTTTCTTATGACAACTGTAGCATTCGATGTGCAAAAATTCCTTCCTTCTATTTGGATTTTGAGGAGGAGGCTTTCTTGAATTTAATGGACTTCCTTTCCCTTTCTTCTTCTTCTTGTCATGAGTGATGAATGCAGCGGTATCTCCTTCTTCATGATTTTGAATCCTTCCTCTTGATATCATCCTTAATTCTTCTTGAGAGAGTTTTCCAACAATTTCATCAAATGATGGGAGGACATTTTTGTTTCTTATAGTAGTAATAAAGGTTTCCCAAACAGGAGGGAGACCTCTTAAAGTCACAATTACCAATCCCCTGTCAAGTACAGATTAGCCAACTCTTTGCAATTAATCTCTAAGACGAGATATCCTCATTATGTAGGATTGCATGGACTCTCCTTTTTTCATCTTTGTGTCTTTGAGTGGGTCCTTCGAGGAGATGATTTCATTCAATTTGTTGACTTCATACATGCCATCTACCTTATCATACATGTCCTTGTACCTTCTCAAGTTTCGAACATATGCAAGTAAATTATCTTGTAAACCATTAGCTATTATTTGCTTTTCTTTTAACTCATCTTTCGTGTGCTTGCTCTTGACATCAGCGAAAGAATTCTCTAGAGGCTCGAGTACTTTTCCTTGAATGTAGTCTAAAACATCATTGTTATCAGCTATGGTCTCCAACCTGACTTTCCATGCAGCAAAATTGGATGAGTCACCCAACTTCACATTTTATTTGAAGAAGGAATTCATCTTGACTTGTATATCAGATCTTTCAACTTTCCAAAGATGATTACTTCAATGCTTGTCTCCTTTTGGGATTTTCCTACACCTTGGCTCCAATTGCATGTTAAATTTTCAGATTGTTCTATGTTGTATCAATTACTTTAGCCCAAATAAATACTTCAATTATCAATATTTCCAATTACAATTACTATTTTCAATCATCAACAGTAATTGAGTATAGAACAATAAATGCAATGAAAAAGGAGACAATCAACACATCAACAACAGACACCAAGGAAAAAACCCTTTGAAATTCTTCTTCTATTAGATTGGGATAAAATGTTCAGCAGAGAGTACAATGAGCCCAATACAATATCATCAACAAAACAACCCAATAACATTCAGAAATAAATTTCCAACATCAAAATATATCAGAGACAACTTTTCTATTTTGTGGCCAACTGTGGTCAACTTCGGTCAACGGTCAATTTCATTCAAACTTCCTAGTCACATGCATGAGGAGTTGTGCGAGTGACTGGAGGCTTCTAGTCGCACCCTTGATGCATGCAAGGCAATGATTGTGGTCGAATTTTTCCTGTTACATGCATGCAACTATAATCCAAAAACCCTAAAACAGATGTGAGCCTCGAACCCTATAATTTCAGACTTTTGTGAACTTTTGTTGTCATCCCTACCTCAAGCCTATGTGAGCCAATCGATGAAGAAGAGAAGAAGAATATTCTTGGTGATACCCAAATGAGCTTGAGGTCACTTGTATTTATAGGCTTCCAAGGGTGTCCAATTTTCTTTAGGGCTGACCTTGTCCAAATGTGCATATGTGGGCTTTTCTTCATATGTACACTTTCCCTTATCCAAATTTGATGATCTTTAGGTTGATTTTGGTCGTCTTGAAAAGATGAATTCAATGAAATTATCATCTCCATCAAATTATTTGTCCAAAGTGGAATTTGAACATAGTTGCATAATTTAACAAGAGGAAGTGTTGAAATTTGGGTAGTTCAAAAGGTATTTCCAAGTGGAGAAAACCCGCAAAAAGAGAGCTTGTGGGCAAGGTACCCAAGTTTGTGGGTTTTGACCCAAAGGAGCGAGCTTGAAACCCAAGAAAAATAATTTAATAAATTTCATCTAATTATGAGTCATGTAGGCCCAAGTTGTCTAGCAAGGCCAAGGCACATGACCCTTAAGGTTTCAAACCCCTTAGACAAGTATAAATATGTAGCCAATGGAGGGGCTAGTAACAAGTGAGAAGGACTCCATTTGTGGTGAATAAAAGCTCTAAAGGAGCCATAGTCAAGTGAATTAGTCCAAATCAAGGATTTTTGTCTAAGGTATGTTTGTAGTGTTGTAAGTTTCGTAGCCAAAGAGGATGGATCCACAAACCTTGTGAATAACATTTCTCGGAGAGTCGAGGTGAAAAGTGTTGGTCGTGGGCTGCAGGGAAAACCAAAGTAGGTTAGGGGTCATTTGAGGAGGTTGAGTGCCTTTAAGGTTGAGTAAATGTTGGCCAAATTACATTGAAATTTGTTGTAGCAGGTCGAGTTGAAGAAGAGGCAGATTATGGATGTTGTAACAACTTGAAGGTCTAGTTAGGGTAGTTCGAGGCCTACAACAGAGGACAACAAGGAAAGGGGCAAGGGGTTACATAACATGTTGGACAAAGGTTGGTTTTGCGTCAAGGATACCTACTAAAGGACTATTAAGGCTAGAATCAAGGTCAGCAAGTGGATCAGTGGGCTAAAGGAGTAGTGTATTGGTGGACAACAAAGCCGCTAGGTGGTAAAGGGCCTAAAGGAGCGGGTTAGTGTCACTAGCAATGAAAGGAAGGCTTGTAGCACCTAAAGGGAGTAGACGAGGGATATAGGAATTATTCAGGTAAATATTTGTGGACACTCCCCTATTCCACTTGGACCCCTGCCATTGTTTCTTTTCAGTTTCCTTAATTGTAGCACAACTTACTATTTTTGGCAGTTTTTTGGGTCCTAGACTTATGGAGCCATTTTGAGGGACTAAAAGACGTTTTAAGGGAAAACGAAGAGATAAAAAAAGTGCAAACCAATGTCTTCTTCTTTTTTCAGTCTCTCTTCGAGATCTTCGAAATGAGGTATTATGATAGCCAAACGGGATCGTATGCCAAGGTTACAACATCGATAAGTTGACATTCCAACTTACCACAACAGGGCCCACAAGCTTTTGGCACTTCATCTCCTAGGGTTAGGTTTTTGGATGTTTAGGGTTTCTTTGTTTCTTAATGATAAAAAGGCCACCGAGCCTCATTATAACATAGTTCAGAGGCATGTAGCCACCACATATCTTATTAGAGATAAGCTACCATCATCCGAGCTAGTTTATTTCCATTCTGTATGTAAGCATATTTTAGTTCATTAATATTAATGAGATGATGTTTTATTTATGATACATCTTGGTGTTTATGTTTTTATCAGTATTATGTTGTGTTCATGTATAATTCTGGATCAGTGGTATTAGAGCGATCTAATATTTCTCTTTTTTTCTTTGCATGTCCCCAACGAAATCAAGGTATAAGGAGTTAGGGATCGAACTGGTTGAACCTTTACAAGACCAGCCTCACAAACCTTAACGGCCTCCCATGGCGGAAGAAAATAAAGACGAGGGAGCAGGAGATCCTTTCAAAATATTGCTCAAGGAAGCCCTCGAGTGACAAAGGAATGGGATGATGGATAAATTTGCCCAGATCCTTCGACGGTTACCCACAGGTGACGCATCTTCATCCAAAAAGCACTTGGGAGGCCACTCCCTTTAAGGTACAAGTCAACTTTGACATTCCCATATTTGAAAGCCAGATAGATGCAAATGTCATAGATAGATGGTTAAATGTGTTGGAAGGATATTTTTCAGTTCGTGACTTTTCCAATCAGGAAAAGATTACTTTTGCACTCCTCAAAGTCACCCCCCATGTCAAGGATTGGTGGGAAGCCTACTATGAACAGAAGGACGAGAGGCAATCCTTATTTTTTTTAGTCACACTCACTTGTAATTATTTCCAATGCCATCAAGGAACAACATTACCATGTTGGGAGTTATGAAGATAAATACATAAAGTTGACCATGCTGCAGTAGGGAAGGGACCAAGATGCCCTGGAGTTCACAAATATGTTTGATACCCTTCACACAATGTTGGGTATCAAGGATTCTGAGCAGCATTTGGTACTCAAGTACCGCGACTATCTACACGAGTACATCCAGGATGAGATATATTTCCTGGAAATCTCTTCGCTTAGCATCACCTATCGATGCGCTATCAAGATCGAGAAAAAATTTTAAACAGAAGAAGAAAGACTTTGGATCTATGAATCCAAAGCAAGGGAAAGGTGCCCCCAAACCGTAGAACAAAGGACAAAGTCAAGGCGGGGTGACCTAGTATAACCCACCAAAATCGCAAGCAAATAACAACACCATGAAGACAGAGAAGACACAGGGAAATGGTGTGAGTTCCATAAGAGCCCCACTCACAAAACAAGTGAGTGTCGAGCCAAACAGTCATTGTTGGCCGAGTTGAAAGCTTTTGAATCAGATGCATGTTCTGACTCTAACTCAGAACCTGACAAGGGGAACAACAAATGCAAGCAGATTATTGATGCAGATCTGAGTGCCACTATTTCCACCAACAAGCTCTAGAAGATTGAGCCTAAAGATCCAGAGGAGAGGGAGAGGCTCTTCCGCTCAGATATGTGGGTGAAGGGTTCTCCATTGTGGTTCATTATCGACAGCAGAAGCCAAAAGAAACTCATTTCAATAGAGTTTGTGAACGAGTTGAGCCTGCCAACCACACCACACCTGCAGTCATACTCCATCGGTTGGCTTCACCAAGGACGATATCTTCGTGTCAGCTAGCAGTGTTGTCTTCCCTTCAGCATCAAGCCCTTCATAGATGAAGTATTGTACAATGTTTTTCCTCTTGAGATTTTTCATGTATTATTAGGCCAACCATACATGTGGAAGCATCATGTCATGAATGATTCTAGGCCTCACCCTTTATTATTTATTTAGGAAATAAGTTATACATGATACCGTAGGTAGTAGTGCCTACCACCATGTCTTTGATCTCTGCGAAGCAATGCAGTAAGATCATTTCCCAGATCGGGAAATTTTTCATCCTTATAATTAGCCCTTAGAGAAAGAAGAAGGTTGTGGCCACACCACGACCTCCAGACAGGGCTCCTTTGCACAGCAGCAGCAAATGGACAAGGTTGTGGAGGAGTACAGGGATATCTTCACCTCACCCACAAGTATACCCCTATACTATTAGGTCAAGCACTCCATCAATCTGACCTTGGGTGATCCACTACCCAACGGGGTGATCTATGGATTCTCTATTCTGGAGAGAAATGAAATCAAGACGCGGATTCAAGAGTTGTTGCAAAAAGGGAACATCAAGCCAATTTCACCAACCTGTGGGAGCCCAATCGTGTTGGTACAAAAGAAGGACAGGACCTAGAGGCTCTATACTGAATATCGAGCGCTAAATAAGATAACTATTTAGAATATATATCCAATCCCGTGGATCGATGACCTTCTTGACCAACTCAAGGGGGGGGAATATTTCAGCAAGATTGACTTGAATTCTATTTATCCCCACTTACCAATCGAACCCTCCATTGTGTGGAATACTACCTTCAAATCCAAGGAGGGAATTTTTGAATGGCTAGTCATGCCTTTCGGGTTGACGAATGCCCCCGCAACCTTCATGAGGTTGATAGATGACATCTTGTGGTCCTTCACCAACTCATTTGTGGTAGTATATTTGGACTACATCCTAATGTTCAGCTAGAATTGGGAAGAGCACCTCCACCATATTCAACGAGTCCTCCAAACCCTATGACAACATAAATTGTGTGCCAATCTGGAGAAATGCACTTTTGGTATGACCCTGGTTCAATAACTAGGGTACATAATTGATGAGCGGGATGTGCATGTAGACCTAGCCAAGATACAAGTTATTCAGGATTAGCTAGCCCCAACCACTCTAACAAAGCTCTGTAGCTTTCTAGGTCTTGCCAATTTCCACCACAGATTCGTGTTGGGGTTCTCTCATATCACTTGGCCTTTGAGTCAAGTCACCAAGGGTGGAGTGAAAGCAAAATTATTTTGGTCTGAATCCCAACAGAAGGTGTTTTTCGAGTTGAAGAATCATCTTTGCTCTGCACCAGTGCTCAAATTACCAAACCTGCAACAACCATTTGAGATTGAGGCAAATGCATCCAACTATACTATTGGTGCAGTTCTTACTCACCAGGGGCATCCAATGGCATATCAGAGTGAGACATTTTTAGACACATTCCAAAAGTATCCCACCTATGACAAAGAAATATATTCCATTGCGCAGGTCTATTGATAATGGAAGCATTACATTCTAGGGAAGTAAATAGTCAAGCACATAGGCTACCGACCCCTGTAGTTCATACAGACACAAGGAAAGTTGTAGAATGATTTCCATCAGAAATGGTCCACATACCTACAACAGTTCCATTTGAACATTAAGTACAAGAAAGGCAGCACCAATAATGTTGCAGACTACCTCAGCCGACCATCGGTCATGGCACTGACCACTATTCTCGACTCTTGTGGACACGAGACTTCGAGGTGGCCGCATCTTTACAAGAGAAATCTAGAATTTAGCAACACATACCAGATTCTCCTAGAAGGAAAGCAAGTTCCTAATTTTCACCTCTAGAGTGCCACCTAGGACACCTTTTTATTCCTTCAAGTGAGCATGCCAAGATGATTTGGGAGGCGCACTACAGGTCACTAGACATTTTGGAGTAGAGAAAACAATGGTAGTGATGCAAAAGTATTTTTATTACGCAAACTTTCGACAAGATGTTGGAAAGTACATCAGATCCTACACTACCAGTGTCATTTCCAAAATGACCATCAAGAAGCAAGGCCTATATACTCCTCTGCCTACTCCTATTTGGCCTTGGGAATCCATCTCCATGGATTACATGTTGGGTCTTCCTTCTACTAAGCATGGCAACGACTACATTTTCTTCATCATCGATAGATTCTCTAAGATGGTCATTTTGGCGGCCTGCAAGAAAAGTATCACAACAAAAGTCACTGTTAAGCTCTTCTTTGAACAAGTTTGGGTACACTTTGGGATCCCATATTCTATTATCTCATATCAAGACTGCAGGTTCTTGAGTACATTTTGGTGAAGCCTCTATTCGATGATGGATACCAAGCTCACTAAGTCCACGGCCTTCCACCCCCAAACCAATGGCCAAATAGAGGTCGTCAACGGGATGATCGTGCACATTCTGCACATGTACAACTCGAAGCATCCACACACATGGGATGAAATCCTCCCCTATGTCTAGCACAGTTACAATAGAGTTCTCCATAGCTCAAGTATCCATATCCCCCTTCAGGTGGGATTAGGATTCCAGACACTATGTCCCATTGATGTGGTCATACCATTTGCAGCTACTCATGTAGATTTAGCTCATATTCAGGTCGAATTTGATAGGGCTAACAGCTTCATTGAGCACATTCATCACAGCTGCCAACACTGTCCATGACATATTAGACAGAGCCAATGCTAAGTAAAAGCAGCATCATGATCAGCATCGGGTGCCACACAGGTTCCAAGTGGGTGATAAAGTATAGTTACATTTGTAGAAGGAGCATCTCGTTGGGGCCCGCCGCAAGATTTTCCCACTCTGATATGGGCCTTACACCATCACTAAGTTTGTGGGAGACAATGATTTTGAGCTCAGCATTCCCCCATGTGGACTGCGTTCGGCCATACTTTCCACCATTATTGGACACATCAGACATTGCAGAACAACTCACACCAACAGAGCTAAACCCTGATTGCATGGAACAGGCCAAAACTAATCAGATCATGGACACATAGATCAATAACCCTCGCTAACAGAAGATCTAATTGTATCGGGTTGTCAAAGTTGGCCAACTCTTGCACCAAGGCAAGTGGCTCACCAACGGCCAAGTTCAGCAAAAGTTCCCCATCTCATGGAGGCACTTAACACAATGGGGACCATTGCTTCCTAAGGGGGGAGGATTGATCTAGGTGGATATTGGTAGCCGCCCTCCTATTCCACTTGGACCCCCATCATTGTTTCTTTTCAATTTCCATAATTGTGGCACAACTTACTATTTTTGGCAGTTTTTCAGGTCCTAAACTTCCAGAGTTATTTTGAGGGACTAAATGACATTTTTAGGGAAAATAGAGAGATCAAGAAAGTGCCTAACCATTTAATTTATATTTTTCAGCTTCCTCTTTTAAATCTTTGAAATGAGGTATTATGATAGCCAAAAGGAGATCGTATGCCAAGGTTACGACCCCAGGAATTTGACATTCTAACTTACCCCAACAAGGCCCACAAGCCTTTGGTGCTTCATCTCCTAAGGTTAGGTTTTTGGATGTTTAGGGTTTCTCATTGTATCTAAATGATAAAAAGGCCACCAAACCTCATTGTAACACAGTTCGGAGGCATGTAACCACCACATCTCTTCTCATAGATTAGCTACCATCGTCTGAGCTAGTTTATTTTCATTCTGTATGTAAGCATATTTCAATTTTTTGATATTAATGAAATGAAGCTTTATTTTTGTTGCATTTTGTGTTTATGTTTGTATCAATATTCTGTTGTGTTCTTGTATAAGTCTAGATGAAGGAAGCCTGGACAGAGATCTAAAGGATTTTATCACTGTGAACAAAGAGGATTGAAAGATATTATTTCCAAGGACTGCAAACAACAAGTAAGTTCATTTATTTATTCTTTGTCTTTTTACTTGGATCGATGAGGACCTAAAGGAATTAGCCTCAAACCTAGTTGTATTTGGTCAAAGGATGTATTATAGCATTGTATTGTGGTTTGGAAAAGGCCATGGTCCCTGTTATAGGGGGCCTGTGATTTTCTTATTGAAGGATTAATAAGGAATGTGATTTAGACCAAAATCTTGTGTATTGTTATTGATCTGTTTATTGTTATATTTTGTTGTGAAACAATGTTCAAAGTTGGGAATCTCTGGTGTGTTTATGTGCTTATCTAGTGCATAGACCAGACCTAGGGTGCATGGAAATTCCAATGACAAAATCCTCCTACAAAACGCTCTTGCATCAATTTCCAATACAAAGTAATATAAACACTAGATCTAACATATATAATGATACAAAAACATATAGTGAATTGAGACCCAAGTTCCCTCAGAAGGGTTTGATATCTCCCTTTCCCTAGCTATGCTGGAAACTCCCTTAATTTGTAGGATCGAATCATAGAAGGTATGATAAAGCTAGAATCAACAAGAATAGAAGGTGGGAGCCAAACTAATAGAGATAGATCCCTCTTGAGGTTTTGGGGAAGAAAATTTCAAGAGACCCAAAGTGTAGAATGAGAATTAGGGAACAATATCAAGATTTCAAAACAATCCAATTGTATTCCTACAATATATGGTTTCAAAGATAGAATATTCCAACAAACTTTGTAAAGTTGATCTAATTGATATAAATAGGAAAATGAATGACCTTAAGGTGTAAGTGATTAACAAAGTAACCATTAGAGAGAGAGAGACATATGGAAAATTCAAACCATGTAATTTGATATATACCGCAACTTTTTGAGGTAATATCAAGGCTTTTTCCTGAAAACATGACCTATATTCTACGAACTGTTAATTTTCATATTGTTCTATGTTGTATCAATTAATTTAGCCCAATTCAATACTTGAATTAGTTATCTTTTTCCATACCAGTTAATCTTTCCAATCATCAATAGTAATTGAAGATAGAACAATAAATGTAATGACAAAGGAGACAATCAACACATCAACAAGAGACACTAGATTTGGTCAACGACTAGGGAAAAACCCCATAAGGGGGAAAACCCTTTGAAATCATTCTTCTATTAGATTGGCATAAAATGTTTAGAAAATATTACAATGATCCCATTACAATATCATCCACCAAAATTATCCCAACAATGTTCTGAAATATGTTTCTAGCGCCAATATAGATTAGAAACAAAGTTTCATGTCTGTAGTTAATTATAGTCAGCTGAGGTCAACTGTCAAATTTTAGCCCTACTTTCTAGTTGCAAGGAGGAGGAGGAATGTGAGTGATTGAGAGATTCCATCCACTCCCATGATCCTGCAAGCCAATGACTATAGTCGAAGGTTTCATTTGTCAAGCCAGCAATTGTAACCCAAAACCCTAGAAACATGTGCGAGCTTCGGACCCTGTAATCTCGAACCTTTGTGAACCTCTTTCGTCAACCCAACCTTAGAATTGTACATACCAATAAATGAAGAAGAGAAGAATGAGATGCTTGTGATGTCAAATTTACCTTGAGGTCACTAATATTTATAGGCTTCCATGGCTAACCAATTTCCTTTTATGATCGACCTATCTAAATGTGCTTATGTGGGTTCTTCTTCATAAGTACACTTTCCTTTGTCCAAATTGAGCACTTCAATAGTCAAAATTGGTCCTATTGAAAAGAGGAATCTAATCCCATGACTAGAATTTGTCACTAAGCTACCAAATTAACACTTTCTCTCAACTAGAGAGAAATTCCAACGGCATCATGTCATGTGTATCCTATCATTGTATCATGTCCCATCTTTGCTCAACTCTATCCATTGAAACATTCTCAAATCTAAATAAGAAGAATCATCAGGGAGCTAAAGTTACCACCCTATACATAGTTGGAGAGCACATCTCAATCTGAAACTACATCAGGGAGCACATCTCAACCCGGAATCTCATGGGGGGAGCTAAACATATTCGACTTCATATCGAGCAATAAGTGATATAAGGGAGCACATCTCCACTCATCCTATTTCTTACCGATCTTCCCATCAATGACCTTCAAGGGTAATGTGGTAGAACACCTACATCATAATTTGAGCTTGGGCAAGATATCCAACTTACCAAAAGGTAAGGATCACACACCCCCAAGCCTCCTCAACCCGTTGGCCAGACAGGGAGGGACAATCCCAGCAAGCCTGGCTTGTGGGTATGATGCCAACTGGGGTATACTCTGCAAAGACCAAGATAAAGGAGAAACATCTCCAACCCTCTGGGTAGAAAATAGGTGTGATACCCTATTCTCCATATATCCGTCAACCCCAGGAGCCCTCCATCTCAATTCCACACCTTGGGAGCTCCAAGCGGGGGGAAGAGATGGCTCAGTGTCCTCGATCAGTGATGCTCCTTATTAGGAGGGGTCACATCTGTCAAACCAGGTTTTTATTTGAAGACCAATAACTTACCCTTTGGAAAATCCTTGGTGAGAATAGTTGCAATCTGCTCATCTGTCGATATGTGGTGGAGTCTATTGGCTCCTCTCTGCATCATGTCTCGAATGAAAAGATATCAGATCTCTATGTTCTTGGACTTGTCATGAAATACAGGATTCTCTTCCAGGCAGATCCCACTCTTGTTGTCGCAATATATCACTGTAGTGTCTAGGACCTTCTCTAATAGCTCTCCAAATAGCTTCCTCAACCAAATTGCTTCATAGCTATCCATGCTAGAAGTAATGTACTATGTCTCTGTGATACTCAATGTTATGGACTTTTACTTATTGCTCATCCAATATATCATGGAAGATCCAAGGCTAAAACAACATCCATATGTACTCTTCTTGTCGACAATATTTCCTTCCTATTCAGCATCGATGTATCCATGAAGTTGAACATCTCCGAGAGAATATCTCAAACCAAGTGTTATTTTCACATGCAAATATCTCAAAATATGTTTGGTGGAAATCCAATATGCATGGAGAGGCTCAGTCATAAATTGACTCAACGTATTCATTGCATAGCATATATCTATATAGGTTTTCACAAAGAACACCAAAGCCCCAATCAACTATCTATACTCATATGGATTCACCAAATTGGGTCCTGCAACTTCTCCACATAACTTCTTGAAATTCATCTCCATCGGTGTGTGCAAGGATTTTCATTTTATCACACCAAATCTCTCCAACAACTTCACGATATATTTTCCTTGTGAAAGAAAATATCACCGGGCCTTTGCCACACCTCAAGGCCTAAAATGTAGTTCATTATTCCAAAGTCCTTCATCTCAAATTCAAAGGCTAGCTCCATCTTACACTTGATCATCAGGGGCTCGCTAACTGTCAGGAATAGATTGTAAACATATAAAACCAAAATTAATGGCATACCTTGGACTACTTTGAAGTAGAGGTTGGGATCGAAATTGCTTCTTGTGAATCCCAAATTCACCAAATAATTGTTTATCCATGCATACCATTCTCTGGGGGCTTGCTTCAACCCATACAATGCTTCTTCAACCTGCAAACATGTGTCTTTCGATCCTCTAAGTCAAATCCTTGTGGCTACTCAATGCACACTTCTTCTTGTAACATACCATGAAGGAATGTTGTATTTACATCCATCTGATGAAGGGTCCATCCTTGACTTGCATCAAGGTAAACTATCGAACGAATGGTTGTATATCGAGCCACAGGTGAAAATATATTGTCATAATCTTCTCCCTCTTTCTGGGAGAATCCTCACGCTACGAAAATTGCCTTATATTTCTCAACGCTACCATCAACTCTATGTTTGATCTTGAATAGCCACTTTGAAGTCACCACCTGTTGGGATAGGGTCCCCTGGGGTAAAATTTGTAATCAATTTTGCTAAATATGTAAATTATCCGCATTTTGAGGGAGCAGAGTGCAAAGGTCATAGGAGTCAAAGGGACTTTAGTCCCTTAGTTTGTTAGAAGATAAGATGTTTTGCGACCTACCCATGGTTCGCGAACCATGTTATTGTAAAAGAAGGAGATATATAAATAAGTCTTAGCGAGTCATAGGAAGGTAGTGGGTAATTGAAGATCATTGTATTGGCAAGTATTCTGAGGCAGAAAAGTTTTTTTTTTCACTTAGGCGAAGGGGAAGGCTCCTGCAGCTGTGTGTGTGGAGACCTTGGTAAGTCCGCAAGCTAAGTGCGCAGGCCCCTGCACCTGGGTGCGTAGGGAAGAAGAGTCTGTAATAGAAATATCATATCAATAAAGATTATTTTGAACCTATACTTGGCATTTGTGCATTTATCTTTATTTATGCAATTTATGTGTACTCACTCTATTTTTCTGCAATTATCTAAAGAAACAATTAATTGGTGTGCAAAAATAGTCAGTCTGATAGTTTACTTTATGTTAAGAATGTTTTAAGTATTCCGCGAAGGGTTAGATATTGCTTCTATAAAGTTATTGTGATTTCTACAATTAAACAGTTAGGGTTCACAAAGGTCGGGATAAAGCCCTAGAAGTAACAGAAACCCATCACACATATCTTTGGATGCACAAACCTGGCTCTATCATCCCCCAATACTACTTCGGGTGAGGCTGCAGCCTGTGCTACGCGGGCTATTTCCAAAAGGGCCAGCATTTTAGGGTTTTGTTGTTTGGCACAGCTAACTCTGAACCTAGGTCAGGACCCCTGAAGCCAACACCACGGATTTCCCCTTTGGTCTCGATACAACATCCCATACATCATTCTTCATAATTGATTCATATTCTTCGGCCATAGCATCCTTCCAAACTTGTGCCTTCACAACTTCTTCAAAGGTGGGTGGTTCAACTTGAATCGTGGTGCTCATGGTTGTGACATATCCCTAGTATTTTTATGGATTATTGCTTTCTATAAATGATCTTCAAACGATAATTCATCTCTCATCATCCTGTAATGTGTCATGAAGCAAAAGTGGCCTCTACCTGGAGGGAGGATCTAAGGGATCCATGGGCTCTGTGGGATCATCAACAATATTTGTCTCATATTCAAGCATGAAAGGGTCATCTAAAATATCCATATCATCATTCTTCTCAGGAGGAGGAGGAGGAGGCAGGTCCCTTGCTTTCCCAAGGGAAGCATCTTCAGAGAACATTACATCCCTGCTAATTTCAACCTTACTTTGACCAAGAATATATATTCTAAATGCTTTAGAATTTTCACAATATCCAACAAACATACATTTTCTACATGTGGCTTCTAGCTCGTTTCTTTTGTCCTTCGGCACATGAAAGCATACGGGGCAGCCAAACATACGGAGATGGCCAACATCGGGATTGAAACCTATGAACACTTCTTCGGGGGTCTTGTTGTCCAATGCTTGATGAGGCACCCTGTTGTGAACATATGCTTGTTCCTTCTCCCCAAAGGAACTTTGGCCACTTTTGATCATGGAGCATGGCACGAGAAGCTTCTATAATGGACCAGTTCTTTTTTCAGCCACTCCATTTTTTTCGGGAGTATAGGGAACAATTTTTTCTTTCTTGATAGCTTCCTTCTTGCAAAAATAAATGAACTCCTATGATATGTACTCTCCACCATTTCCACACCTGAATATTTTGATTTTATTCCCTGTTTGATTTTCGATCAAATTTTTGAACTCCTTGAACATTTTGAATGCTTCATCCTTGTGCTTCAAATAATATATCCATGTCTTTCTTGAGAAGTAATCAATGAATGTGATGTAGTAAAGATGGATACCAATATAATGCATGACCATCGGACCACATATATCAGAATGAATGAGATGGAGGATTCCACTTGTCTTGTTCTCACTAGAGGGGAATGGTCCCCTTGTCTTCTTTCCACTTGCACAACCTGGACATACTCCATCATGTTGTCCTTGCACCTTGGAAATCCCTGAGACCAATTTCTCCAATTTCAGAAGAGAATCATAATGTAGATGGGCCAATCTTCGAT
The DNA here is from genome assembly GCA_000404065.3 of Pinus taeda. Classification (NCBI taxonomy): domain Eukaryota; kingdom Viridiplantae; phylum Streptophyta; class Pinopsida; order Pinales; family Pinaceae; genus Pinus; species Pinus taeda. The sequence goes on along the minus strand of APFE030601618.1, from coordinate 16,572 downwards.
GCTATATCTCACATAGATGATTAGTATCATGGACAAATGGTAGAACAAGTCTAGTAGTGACTCTATAGAGTCCTTCAAATCTTGATCCTAATGTAAATGCATCTCTCGTAGGTGATCCAATAGGCCAAGTAAGAATATTTCCCTTGATGAAGGCAACCCTCATCCCTTTGTCTTCCAAAGTGGATATTAATACCAAATTCTTCTTCAATCTTGGCACATACATCACATCATGGAGAAAAACAGATTCCCCAGAAAACGAGATGAAATTTGACGAACCCAAAACCTTTCACAAGATGAATGGAGTTGTCTCCAAGAATAATTTTCAAATTTGACTCCCTCTCTACCAAATTAGAGAGAACTTCCTTATACCCAGAGAAATTATGAGTTGCCCCACTATCAACCAACCAACTATACCATGAATCTAGAGGAGAGGAACTAGTGAGATCAAAAATGAGAATATATTCAGATTGATTTGCAACATTACTTTCATACCTAGAGAATATTGACTTATTTTGGGGATGATGATCTTCTTCATGATCACTTGGAGCATCTCTTCTTCTTCTTTCATCTCTTCCATTATGATCATTCCTTCAGTCATCTCTTCTTCTTTAATAATTAAACCTGTTGTTGTTTCTTTTAGTATTGTAACGTGGTCCATTGTACTTCTCGGGGAAATCTCGAGCATACAGGCCTCTCTTATGACAATTGAAGCATTCAATGTGCAATGATTCCTTCCTTCTATTTGAATTTAGAGGAAGAGGCTTTCTTGAATTTAATGGACCTCCTTTTCCTTTCTTCTTCTTCTTGTCATGAGTAATGAATGCAATGGGCTCCCCCTCTTCATGCTTTTGAATCCTTCCTCTTGATATCATCCTTGATTATTCTTGGGTGATATTTCCAACAATCTCATCAAATGATGGAAAAGTATTGTTGTTGCTAATAGTAGTAACGAAGGTTTCCCAAATAGGAGGGAGACCTCTAAGAGTGACAATCACTAATTCCCTGTCACACACAAATTCCCCAACTCTTTGCAGTTGATATCTAAGACGAGATATCCTCGTAATGTAGGTCCGATTGCACAAACTCCCTTTTATTCATCTTTGTGTATTTGAGTTGATATTTCAAGGAGATTATTTCATCCAAATTGTTGACTTCATACATACCAACTATCTTATCATACATGTCCTTAGATTTCCTCAAATTTCCAACATATGCAAGTAAATTATCTTGTAAACCATCAGTTATAATTTTCATTTATTTTAACTCGCCTTTCTTGTGATTTTTCTTAGCAGTAGCGGAAGCATTCTTTGGAGGCTCAGGTGATTTTCCTTGAATGTATACCAAAACATCATTTTTTTAGCTATGATCTCCAACCTAATTTTCGATGCAACAAAGTTAGATGAGTCACCCAACTTCTCATGTTCCTTGAAGAAAGAGGAAGACATCTTGACTTGATTAGATAGGCTCCTTCAACTTTCCAAAGATGATTGCTTCAATGCTTGTCTCTTTTTGGGTTTGTCCTTCACCTTAGCTCTGATTCATGTTAATTTTAAGATTTTTCTATGTTGCATCAATTACTTTAGCCCAATTCAGTGGTTCAGTTAGTTATATTTTTAAATACCAATTAATCTTTCCATTCATTAAAAGTAGTAGAAGATAGAACAATAAATTCAAAGACAAAGGAGACAATCAACACATCAACAAGAGATGCCAGATTTGGTTAAAGACCAGGGAAAAAACACACAAGGGGGAAAACCCTTTGAAATATCTATATTAAATTTTAATAAAATGTTTAGTAAAGAGTACAATGAGCCCAATACAATATCATCCAGCAAAATTATCCCAACAATGTCTAGAAATATGTTTCTAGCATCAATATCGATCAAAGACAATGTTTTCTATGTGCGGCCAACTACGGTCAACTGTCAAATTTTATACCTACTTTCCAGTCACAGGGAGGAGGAGGAATATGAGCGACTAAGAGCTTCCAGTTGCTCCCTTGAGCTTGCAAGCCAGTGACTGCAGCTGAAGATTTCCTTTATCAAACCAGCGACTGTAACCCAAAACCCTAGAAACATGTGCGAGCTTCGGACTGTGTAATCTCGAACCTTTACGAACCTCTTTCGTTGACCCTACCTTAGACTTGTGTGAAACAATCAATGAAGAAGAGAAGAAGAATATTTTTGTGATGTCAAAATGAGCTTGAGGTCACTAATATTTATAGGCTTCCAGGGGTGACCAATTTCCTTTTAGGGTCGACCTGTCCAAATGTGCATATGTGGGTTTTTCTTCATAAGTACATTTTTCCTTGTCCAAATTGAGCGCTTCAGTAGTCAAAATTGGTCCTCTCAAAAAGAGGAATCTAGTCCCATTGTTGGAATTTGTCATTGATCTGCCACATAAACAAGAACCGTGATACAACCAAGAAAATTGTGATTCAATTAGCAATTTGAAATTAAGTAAGGTTTAGGATTTCACTAATATGATCTCATAAATAATAAACCCAAATACATTTGGGCCATCATGGATCCATAATGAAGCATCCTAAGAAACGATGTACTCAATCAAGTGTTTGCATCCAAAACTAAATCCATGGAGTAAGTAAATACTCCAAATGAGTTCCCTAAAGTATCCAAGTGAACCAATCCGACAACTAAGGGAAAAGGACAAGATATGAAAGTTGATAAAGGACCCTACCTAAGCAATAGACGTTCCCAAGAGTTTAAAAATCTAGGCTAAGGTAAGGGGAAGTCGAAATATGTTTCATCACAAAAGGAAGGTTCATATGTTTCATGATAGAGTGGAAAAAATCCCCAAGACATCAGAAGGCCAAAAATCTCATCATTTGGAGTACAGAGATAAAAATTGCTATGCTCTATAACATTATCAATTAATGTAATTGGAAAATTTCTTTTCAAACATTCCATGGTGAACACGAAAACTCATACATAAAATTCTTTTAAAAGCACCTAGAGATATATTTTAAAAACATAACAACAATTAATGTAAATAATAATTATCTGGGCAAATCTATTTTGTCGTTTAGTCAGTTTTTATAATGAAAGGAAATTATGTAATGAAATACCCCATATTAATTGTGGATTGTCCGAGAGGCTAAATGTAATTTGGAGAGTGATTTTGAGCAATAAGAATTCCAATCCCTTTCCCTGTAGAGGTTTCTTTAACACATTGTCAAGGTTTTACCACGTAACTTCTTGTGTTAATTTGTGTGAGTTTTAGTTCTTACTTTTCTGCCTTTCTTTCTTAATTGAATGTTAATAACTCCATAATACCAACAAGTGGTATCAAAGCTTTTGAGACAAAATCCACTCAGCTAGGTTTTGAGGGTCATTGAAAGAGTATTTTTTCAGCATTAAAAGCCACGCACGATTGAAGGGGTCATCTTGTTTGAATGAGCCCACTCGAAGTAGCACAGGTTGAAGTCATAGAGAAAAGAGTTGCCGTCTGATGAGGAACTGAATCCCTATTTGTTGTCATTGTTGGTTAAGCAGCCTTGCTACCATGTTTGACCACTATTGTGAAGAAAGGGAACCACCCGAGGGAAAGGAGCCCTTCTCACATTTGAGCCATTGTGCGTGTAGTTCCGAGTGTAGCAGAGACGTTGCATATTAAAAAATGCAATGCAATTTTAATTTTTTTAAACACTGTTGTTGGTTGAAGAGAAAACTAGGAGTCTCTGTGAATACCACCGAGTAGAGGTCAGTCCAAGAAAAAGGGGAGATACGTCCTTTTTTGAAGTCGGTCGTTGAGTTTAAAAGATGAGCAGAGCATCCAGAGAGAAGCTCTATATGTTGCAACCAGCGGTCATTACTAGACTGGTCACAATTTTGAAATATTGTTCAGGGAGAGTCGTCGGAGCCCTGGGCGAAGAGAAAAGATGCCCTAGCACCCCCGCTCTGAATACACTATCACTGAAAAATAAAATACAACCCCTGCAGCTGATTTTGAAGCAGAAGTATTAGGCCCCTATACTACTAGTGTAACCCCTTATTGTTATTAGCACAACCCACTTATTATATTGATGTACCCATGTAGTGCCCATATTGTTACTATTGTGCCACATAGAAGCCCGCTATTATTATTATTGTGCCCTTACATTGTTATTGTTATGTCGACTCTGATTATGTTATGACCCCTTAGACTTATATATATAGAAAGGAGGTCTTTTCATTTGTATCATCCAAGAATTGTTCATTTGTGTAATGCAAAGGAGGTTGCCCCCTCGAAGAGGCTGAATTCTAAGGCGTTCAACTATCTTTTCTATCCTTTTGTGAGCTGGTTTCATAACATTTGGTATCAGAGCTTTGGATTCTAGGGTTTCGATGCTCCAAACAGGTCATCGTGGCATTTTTTCTATAACTGTTTTTCTGCGACATTTTAGAAGTTGAAAAAAAAACATTTGAGAAGACATCGCGCTAAATCTTGGGTCCGAATTTCAAAGCTTTTTGTGCTATATTTGCGGAGATATGGTCTGAGGAAGTTGGTATTTTTGTAGACTCCTGAATTACATTCCAAACAGGTGACCTGGGGAAAATCATCATAACTTTTTCTTTGAGCATTGGATTGAAATTTCATAAGAAGGTGCAAAAAGAGGAAGAACTGTAGTTTCTTCTATATATATTTTCAGAGCTAAAGGTCAAAACAGTGACTCGTGGCACGTCGTACAAGTTCGCTCTATTGAACTAGTCTATAATCAGGTCACTACTGGTGGCATTGGAAAGAGGATGAAGAGGGCTACCACAGGTTGCAATTTCAGACCTGGATGTTCTGAAAGTACAGATATACATCAGAGGCAATATCGAGCTCCAACAAAGTCAAAAAAAAAAGGTGTGTAGATTCTTTTAAATTTTTGCTTAAGATTGGCTTGAAAAATTCTTTTGAAGGAATTCAAAGGGCTAGTAGAGCATTATTATCGGTAACTGATGCCCTGAGGAAAGAAAATGCAAACACCTAGTAAGGAACCTGAAAGCTCTAGCATGACTCATGAAGAAGAGGAAGAAATGCTACATGATATATCAAAATTACAAAAACAAGTGCAGCAAATGTCACTCTCACAAAAGTTAACAGAAGCTAAGATAAATGGCGTGGAAGCTAAGATGAATGGCATGGAAGCTAAGATGGAAAATTTGAAGATAGATTTGAACACAAATTTGAAGACATGCATGGCAGATTTGAAGACAGATTTGACAAATTTTCTACAAGAAATACTTACTAATGGTTAAAAGGTAGTAAAGGAAACTCATGATGCGAACAAAAGAAATATCAATCATGATATCATAGACTCTAATGTGGGATCGAAGACCCGCCATATTCCAAAAATCGATATGAGGAAGTTTGATGGCAAGGATCCCGCAACATGGATACTACAGATGGAAGATGGAGCAATTCTTCGGTCTCAATAATGTGCAAAACACACAAAAGGTACGTATGGCAACTTTATATTTGGAACCAAATCAGTTTGTATGGTATCAATGGCTTTGCTCTCGTAAACAATTTATCACTTGGGCAATTTTTACGAAGAATTGATAGCACATTATGAGGATACAAAAAGCAACACTTTTTTTAGCCAATTGATAAGTCTCAAACAAAAGGGTTCAATAATGGAGCACATTGAGGAGTTCCAAAAATTGAATAAGGGTAAAAAATATTCAGAGGAGAATAGGATTGATGTCTTCATAGGGAATTTAGAGGATAATATCCAACATGATGTTCACCTTTGGGAACCTGATTCATTAGAGAATGCATTCAGGTTAGCAAGAAAAAAATTGGAAAGAAAAATTATGGAAACCAAGAGCATACCACTCACATCTATAAAGACGGAAGTGTTGTTGCCGCTAGTCTTCCACAACCTATAAGGTTGATACCACAACAATTGGAAAAAAAAAGAGCAAAGGGCTTTGTTACAGTTGTGATAGCAAATACACTAAAGGTCATAAGTGTGCTGAGAAGAAATTATTCTACATAGATTGTGAAGAGGAAGAAGAAAAGGAGCAAGAAAGGTCAAAAGAAGAGGATATACTCCAGGAACAAAGCCTAGATGAAGAACAAATGAATCCGACGATATCTTGTAATGCATTGGCAGGAATTACCACTCCTCAAACCATCAAGATAGAAGGACAAATCAAGAAGAAAAAGGTAATAGTGTTGATTGATTCAGGAAGTACCCACAATTTTATTCATTGTAAGGTAGCAAAGAATTGAATTGCTTCTTATATCCAGCACCAGAGTGTCAAGTGATGGTTGCAAATGGAGGAACAATAAATTTCTCTGGAAAGTGCCATAATATCAAGCTATCCATGGGAGAATATGTATTGATAGCCCAATTCTCTCCGTTCCAATGGGAGGTGTTGATGTTGTATTAGGAGTCCAATGGCTACAATCCTTTGGTACAATAGCTTTTAATTTTCAAGAACTTTTCATGAAATTTTGGAAGGAAAGGAAGTTGAATTAAGGGGTATTGCAGGGAAACCAGGAAAGCTAATAAGCTCTAATGGTATGACAAAGCTTCTAAAAAAGGAACAAAGAGGTGTAATTGCACAATTATGTTCGCTAGATGTTTCCACATCGGAATCATCTATTTCTCCAGATCTCCAAAAAGTTCTGGATAATCATTCCAAGGTATTTGAGACTCCTAAAGGTCTCCCACCTGTGCGTGATCATGATCATGCTATTCATCTAATTCCAGGAAGTGTTCCTCCAAACATCAGGCCGTACAGATATCCCTATGTCCAAAAGAGTGAAATTGAATGTATGGTTGCAGAAATGCTAGAGGCTGGTCTAATTCAACCGAGTCAAAGTTCTTTCACTGCTCCGATAGTATTGGTGCACAAGAAGGATGGATCATGGCACATGTGTCCGGATTATAGGGAGCTCAACAAGCTCACTATTAAAGATAAGTTTCCCATTCCTGTCATTGAT
>APFE030601614.1:73866-91592 GCA_000404065.3 Pinus taeda | reverse complement strand
ATTTTTTATTTTGGTTTTTATTTTTATTTTTTCTATAGAGTTTGTGTCAATGCTAGTCTAGCAACTCGATCTCATTATGGGCTATTTGATAGTTGATTTTAAAATTTTCATTATAATGAATCAAGTCTGCACGCACAATGTATCAATTTTATGGTTGGTCTTTAAGTTTTTATCACAACGGGTCGATTTCACCTACATTGCGTGTCAATTTGATGGTTGATTTTTAATTTTTTGTTGTAATGTATCAAGTTGTCTTCGGCTAAGATTTTAAAATCGTTATATATTTAACATTTAAAGAATAAATTGCTTTTGGGCATTCATTTTTAAAGTTTTTTGTCATGAATTTTTCCATAATATCATGCTTGAAATATTTTGAAAACTTGACATTTTTTTGTAGTCATAATCTTTGGTTTTAATTGCATAGTTGAAAATTTGTCAAAATTTTAATGTTTTTCTAAGTCATGATATTTTATCTTTAATAACATGGATGGAAATTATTGGAATTATCAAAATTTGAGATATGATATTTTATCTTTAACATCATGTCCGAGAATTGTTGGAATTTTACAGTTTTTCAAAGTCTAGTTATTTTATCTTTAATTTCATTTCTAAAAAGCGTAAAAAATGTAGCCCAATTTTTTTTTGTTATTCCAGAATAAACATTTTTTTAAAGGGTGTTTTTTCGTCCATTTTTCAAAACAAAAATGGTTTTTGCTTCCATTTAAAAAAAAAAAATTTGAAAATTTACCCTAAAAAATAAACATCATTCTGGCACAAACAATTTTCTTTTTTGGGTTGTTTTTTCATGTTTTTTTGGGTGTTTTTGGGCTAGAGTACCCATTTTGAAGTAATAGTTCCCATTTGATCAGTAACTATGTTAAATGTGAAATTGGATTTATAAGTCGATTTAGATTGCAAAATTATATACAATTACAACAATGTTAAAATTGTCAAATTCCATGTTAACCAAAAAAAACCATCACATACCCACAAAAACAAAAATAAAAAGCATACATATTACCTCCCAAAATTTTTGTAGATATGAGACAACACTTTCACTGATTCTACCCAAAGTAGGGACAAGAATGTTGGTGAGTATATGATGCATTTGGAATTTGCATCTCTTCTCCATTCATTCAATTTCGCATCTTCTGACCTCATGAGTGTCTAGCAAGTGAACATGATAGATAAATTTGGAAAGACACCACAAAAAATAAAGCTCTAGGAGGCAATTCTCATGCCACCCTTGATGCCATGGACTGTTGAAAAAATCAATTAATCCAAATACTTAAACAAGAAAAGTGAGATTGCATGAAAACATGTTGGCAATTTAAAAAAATAAATTATATTTTTTTTCACCATTTAACTTGCAATCTAGGCCATTAGATCCTTTATAGTGAGTGTATAAGTGTAGAAGGTACATTACACTCACTAACAACTGAAAACCATTGTATTTTTATAAGTATGGCCATGGGAACCCTCAACTTCATATACAAAACTGTAATATTATGCAAGAAAAGAATAATAGAACGATAAACCTTGGAGGATCAAACATAAAATTTCCAAAGCTAAGAAAATTAGGTTAGCCTTAAATATAAAGAATAAAACAAACCTCAGATATGATAAAATGATTAAAAACTTATGACAAGACAATCACTTTGCTAAGAATCCACATCACCAAAAAAAATTCAAAGGCTAATAGTGTATATAAAAAAACCACGATCCAATACAAATCCGAACATTGTGATGCCTTCGTTGTGACGTAAATATATTACTGCACATGATACAAAAGGTATAATTTCACTCATTCAATAAAGGGCCAGATATAAACATTCAAATTTTTTTTCCGTCTATTACAAGAAAAGCTGGTAGCTACAACAAAACCTCTAAAGAAACAAAGCTTTGATTGTTCGTCTTCCAAAAAAAAGGGTTTTCAATTGTTCTTTAAAAAAAAATCAAAGTTCATGGCTCCTACTATATCCAGACATATAGTCATTGCTCCATACATACATCAACGTATTGACCATTTTTCACAAGCTAACAATAATCATGCAAGTATAAAAAAATATAATTGCACAGAAGGTAACACTAAAATGACCATGAAGTAGTATTAAGATACATTTTAGGTGAATTTAGATGGGTGCAATCACTCAACGGTCTAGATCTACTACTGTTTATTGTTAGATCACCTGATGTGAAAAAATGTAAAAAAAATTCCCCAATATCATATTTCAAAGTTTGAGGAAATGCAAAAATGATATATATCTCCAGAGAGACAAAGAGAAAACATATATGAAAAAATTTCTCTCAGGTTGGTATCAAAGGCAATTTGTTTAATATGATCTAGAAAGTCCCTTAAGAGTTTCTTGAGATTGGAAAGGATATGGTTTAGAAAATTTTCTGACACATTTCATCTATATTTCTGTACTAGAAACATATACGGAATATGAAACAAGGAATAGATCCCGTGATTTGGTGACAGGGATCATTAGGTTGCCCTTGTGGTGATAGTCAGGATGTGTGTCTTGTTCATGGTGGATACGGAAATTACATGGATTCATTCCTAAGTTGTCTAATCATCACCTGACTGGGTGAGGTGATATGGTCAGATGTTGGTGGTGCATGATGCTTAGGTGGAGCTCCCTAGAATTTATGTTGCATTGTACCAATTACATACCATTGTGTAGGGTAACCTTAGGGTGTCAAATATTTGTAGGTAAAGAATCTAGACAAAAAATAGAAGAAGAATTTGCATAAGGAATTTGTAGTAGCATAGGAGAGGCACCTAGCCAAGGGAACTCAAAATTTGTATATGGTGATGAAAACACAATTGCCTAGTAAGATAGTTGTTTAGCCAAGGAATGAAGGCATTAATCAACCTTTAATTTAGGATGGATTTTACCCTACAACTTCTGAAGGATATGCAAACAACGTTATTCATGACTTGATAAGTATCACTATCAAAATTTAAAGTGTTTATGAATAGTTTGAAAATTCTAAGCATATTGGTGCAAAGGATGCAATAGAACATGTCCAGGAGGCTTAAATAAATTGGTTACGTGATGCAGGAGCATCTAGCTAAGGGCACCATGACCAGGTGTTGGTCTCCGCCCAAGGTGGAAAGTTTTATTAGTGATTGTTTTATTTATGTTTAAATAGTCAAAGTAGAATGTAGGAAATTGTCTCTTTTAATTTCGGTATCAATTAGGGAACAATCTAGTTAGTTAAGGTCCCTGTTTTGTTTGTCTTTAGTAAACATTAGTTTAATAACTGTTTTTTTCATTTTCGAGGAAAAATACAAACATGTCTAATGTAAAATCTTGCAGTACAAGCAGAACCAAATGCATAAATAGTTGTGTAACTAATAGAATAGAAATTGAAAAAGTAACTACGCACAATTCAGATAACTGTGGACAAAATGTATAAATGTAAAATCGAAAATCATTCTGAAGGTTCAACATATGCACACAGTAATAAAAGACAGAATAATTTTATTTCATTTTCGAATCCATCCATCTGTAACAGTCAATGATATGTCTATCTATGCTTTCTAATATTTGAAATAACCATAAGTAACAACCACAGTGCATGCATATTTCTATCATTTTCCTCTTTAAAATAATTGAAAGCAGACAAGGAAACCGCACGCGAATTCCCAGCACAAAGGCTGGCCAATAATGGACAGAATCTATAACCAAAACAACCAGGCACGGTTTGAGGGAGTACAGACCAAAATGAGAAACATAAAGGCCGAGCAAACACTTTCAGATCAAAGGTAACCCAAAGCAAACGAATTCACCGTAATTTCTTTCCTTTATAAAATGAAATGCCTGTATACACATAACAGAATCCAAGTATAACCCTACAAATAGTCGAAGAAGCCTAATGAACCAACAAACCCTAGACGAGGGTTTTGGGACGGCCTTTCATTGAACACAAATTTATAGTTACAAAGGAGTGAAACACAAGAAAGACTGTATCAAATCAACCTAGGTTGCTTGGCAACGACAAAGGGACATCAACGAATAGGTATTGAAGAACTCGGACTATCAGAACCTACAGACCCTAGCTTTAAAAACAAAATTGATGACAATGAGAGAACCTACCAAGTAAGACCCGAGGTGTTTATGCCAAGCACGCCCACTAGCAAACCCCCAACCTGCAAGTTGAACCAGGGCAGGATTGTTAGCCCAGTTGTCGATAATGAAAGGAAAAAGCAACGAAAAAGTGCATACGCAGAGAGATTCTTTTCTTTTCTTTACCTAGAGGGTTCGCAGCACAGACAGAGTGTAGGCCATTGAGCCACAAACCTTGGTTACTGACTGAGACAAAGGAACAAGTTTTGTTAGAAAAAAAACAATAAAGGGAGTAAAGTAAATCATGGACGGATAAATTACTTGAAGAGAAGTTGAAAACAAAAGAATGCCACCGCGTTTGCAACCTAAATGCATGCACAATACCATTGAGTTTAACCAGCAAAATGACCTTAGAACAAACAATAACTGTGGAGTAAAGATAAGTCAAGCAGCCACACAAGAATTGTAACCATATACTCACGCAGGAGCATAGAACCATCATCATGTGCACAAGGAGACGAGTCCACAGGTCACCTAGGTAAATGTAGGTGCCTTACTCACAGGCAGAGTAGTCCATGACCGGTGCGCACATAATCGTAGCATAGTATCATACAATTGCAGCATAAGAATTACCAGACCAAACCCTCAGCACTGAAGAAACGAAGAGCAGAAATGACCGAGTAACAATAGGAGGAAGGGTTTTGGAAAAGACCGAGGAGCAGGAAACACAAACCAAGGTAAGTACCGCCAGTACAGTGTCAATAAAGACAACCATAATTGCCCATCTGAAGTTTAATCGGAAACCACAACTATTTTAATCCACAAATAAATCATTGTTTAATCATTTAAATACTGATTAACGTAATATTGTGTTAATTAAAATCTTTATTGTGCGAAACCATGCAGAGCTTTGGGCTGGTCCCATCATAGTGGTATTAGAGTAGGATTTGGAATCGGCTTGAGAAATGGAGGTAGGAAGACGAGGTCGTGGAAGAGGTGTTCAAAGGATAGCAGAGGAAGGATTGAGAGAGGAGATCAGGATCCTTACTGCCCTTTTGGAGGCAGTTGAAGCAGGGAGAAGAAGAGATCCGGAGGTAGGAGACGATAGCAAAGAAGAAGCTATAGTAACAACAAATGGATCGAATGAAGAAGGACCGGAAATAAGACTGTTGAGGTTGGTCTCAATGGCAAGCAACAAACCCAAACCACAACTCCGAAATTATGATGACAGCTTGTCCACAGAGGTTCTGTTGGACTGGATGAGTGAGATGGATAAGTATTTTGAGTGCGAAGAGATTAGTGAGGACCGTAGAGTTAAGTTCGCTGCGACAAAGTTGAAGGGACATGCAACCCTATGGTGGGACAATGTCCAAATAGAGAGAAGGAAGTTGAACAAGTTGTCGATCAAGAAGTGGTCAAGGATGGTGGCCAAGTTAAAAGGCAGATTTCTGCCTAAGGATTACCAGATTTCCCTACACAGGCAAGTGTAGAATCTGAAGCAGAAAGGGATGACAGTAAGGGAGTACACTGAAGAATTTTATCGAGTGAATTTAAGGGCCGATTATATAGAGGACACCCCGGAGAAAAAAAACAGGTATGTAAATGGCTTGAGGTTAGAAATATTGGATGAAATTAGTATTCTTTCTCCAAAAAACATTGAAGAAGCATATCAGAGTGCTATGAAAGCAGAGGAGAAAATCGCCCAGAAACAAAATTCCAGAAGAGTACAGGGAACCGGCAGAGGAAGAGGACAGTCTTATGGCAGAGGGCGCATTGCTCGCAATAATGAGGAAGGCAGCAGTTCTAAAGCTTCTGAAACAACAAAAAAAGGTGACAACACGAGAGGTGGTAGGCCATATTGGCGAGGCAGGGGAAATGGCTGAGGCAGAGGAGCTGGTTATCAATGTTATAGGTGTCACAATTGGGGGCATAGATTTTTGAGTGTCCTGAGGTAGAACAAGTTGGACAGAGGGGTGCGTATGTCGCACAGGTAGAAGAAGTAGAGGCACCTCCCCAACAAGCAAAAAATGTGCTATAAACAGGGGAAGCCTTGGTTTTGAACAAGGTGTTGCTGAAACCAACTAAGGAAACAGCTGAACACAGTCAGTGGAAAGATTTTTTTCGAACGGTTTGTAAGTCACACGGTAAGTGTTGTAAGCTGATTATTGATAGTGGAAGTATAGATAATTTGGTGGCCATAGAGATGGTGGAAAAGTTGGGGTTGAAGCATTTGAAACACCCCACTCCTTACAAGGTATCCTGGCTGCAGAAAGGCCATCAGTTGTTGGTAGATGAGCAATGCAAAGTGGATTTTCATATCAACAAATATAAGGGTAAAGTCATTTGTGACATAATGTCGATGGATGTATGTCACATACTGCTAGGCAGGCCATGGCAGTATGATAGGAAGGTGGTACATGACGGAAAGACAAACTGTTATAAGTTTGTCAAAGATGGGATCAAACACATGCTTGTGCCCATCAAGGAGGAAGAGACAGCAGGGACAAGTGAGACGAGAGTGTTGTTAATGGGCGGAAAGTAGTTTTTAAGACAAGTTGAGGACAATGAGGTGAGCTATGCTGTTGTTAGAAGAGCGAAGACGGTGCTGCTACACATAGAGGTGTCAAATTTACCCACAGAAATTTAGCAGATGTTGCAGGAGTTTAATGATATAGTGGTGGATGACTTTCCAGATAAACTATCCCCTAAAAGAAGTATAAGTCATCATATTGACTTTATACCCAGAGCAAGTTTTTCGAATAAGGCAGCATATCGGATGAGCCCCAAAGACAACAAGGAGATTAGAAAATAGGTGCAGGAATTGCTAAACAAAGGGTTGATAAGGGAGAGTTTGAGCCCTTGCACAATTCCAACAGTTCTCGCTCCCAAGAAAGGAGGAGAATGGCAGATGTGCACAGATTTGAGGGCCATCAACAAGATCACCATCCGATACAAATTTCCACTGCCATGGATGGACGACATGATGGATTGCCTAAGCAGGGCAACATATTTTTCTAAGATTGATTTAAAGAGTGGGTATCATCAAATTAGAATTCGAGAGGGGGATGAGTGGAAGACAAACTTCAAGACTAATGAGGGATTGTATGAGTGGCTGGTAATGCCATTCAGACTGAACAATGCACCCAGTACCTTTATGCGGTTAATGAATGAAATGCTAAAAGAATACATTGGGAAGTTTGTGATAGTGTACCTGGATGACATATTAATTTTCAGCAAGACGAGGGAGGAACACTTTCGACATGTTCGAAAAGTGCTGGAAAAATTGCAGCAGAATAAGCTGCTGAAAAATTTGAAAAAGTGTACTTTTGTGCAAAAAGAATTAGTTTATTTGGGCTTCGTAATAGCAGAAAATGAGCTGAAGATGGATCCAGAAAAGATTGCAGCAATAGTCAATTGGCCATTCCCGAAAAGCTTATTTGAGGTACATAGTTTCCATGGGTTGGCGAGTTTTTACCGAAAATTTATAAGAAATTTCAGAGAAATCTGTGCGCCTATGTTGGACACTATCAAAAAGGTCAGTCAGCCTTTTCGATGGACTAATGAATTAGAGAGGAGTTTTCAGTTACTAAAGAAGAAGATCACAGAGAGACCTATCCTGAGATTGCTAGATTTTAAAAAGTTTTTTCAGATTCGCTGTGATGCAAGTGGTACGACTATTGGAGTTGTACTTAGCCAAGAGGATAAACATGTTGCATTTTTCAGCGAGAAGTTGAATGAAAGCAGACATAAGTATTCATCCTACGATAAGGAATTCTATGTTGTATTCCAAGCGCTGAAGCATTGGAGACACTATTTGCTGGGGAATGAATTTGTTTTGTTCTCGGATAATTCTGCACTTCAATATGTGATGCAACAGCACAAGTTGAACCACAAACATGCTAAGTGGGTTGAATATTTGTAGAGTTTCACCTTTGCGTTGAAACACATCAGCGAGTAGGCCAACAAGGTGGTGGATGCGTTAAGTAGGAGGGCCTTACTCTTGCAGGAGAGTACTATACAAGTGTTGGGTTTTGAGCACTTGAAGGATTTGTATCAAACTGACACAAATTTTAAGAAGGCTTACGAGGCATGTCAGAATCCTTTGGTGATAGATAATAGTCCATGGCTGGACTATAACTTGCAAGAGAAGCTGCTATTTAGAGGAGGACAACTATGCATTCCTAACTGCTCAATGAGGGAAAATATTATTCGGGAGAAGCACAATGGAGGCCTAGCCGAAAATTTCAGCATAGACAAGACATTAGAGCAACTCAACCATTTTTACTTTTGGCCAAAAATGCGAAGGAATGTGCAGAGATTTGTGACCAGATGTAAAGTGTGCCAGTTGGCAAAAGGTCACAGTCAAAACATGGGACTTTACACACCATTGCCCATTCCAAGTATACTGTGGGACTTAGTCAGCTTGGACTTCATCTTGGGTCTACCAAGGACACAATGGGGTTATGACTCGGTGATGGTAGTAGTGGACTAGTTTTCGAAGGTGACACATTTCATCCCTTGCAGAAAAACTAGCAATGCCACTCACATGGCCCACTTATTCTTTATAAAGATTGTCAGGCTACATGGTTTGCCTAAATCTCTTCTTTTTGACAAGGATGTGAAGTTTACAGGGCACTTTTGGCACACCTTCTGGAAGAAGATGGATATGCAGTTGAGTTACAGCTCTTCTTATCACCCGCAGACTGACGGGCAAACAGAGGTGGTAAACAGAAGTCTGGGGAACCTGCTACGAAGCTTGATTGGTGAGAATTCGCAAATGTGGGATCGAGTACTTGCCTAGGCAGAGTTCGCTTATAATGACTCGCCCAATCACAACACGGGTTGTAGTCCTTTTCAGATCTTATATGGCATGCACCCTCGTAGCGTGCACAAATTACGAGATCTGGGATAGCACGAAAGACGGAGTGCTGATGGGGAAGACTTCGCTAACGCGATGATATATTTGCATGAGCAGGTGAAAATTAAATTGCAGGACAACAGCCAAAAATATAAGCAGCAAGCATATTTGAAATGGAGGGAAGTGCAGTTTAATGTGGGAGATGAAGTCCTCACGCATTTGCACAAGGAACGCTTCTGTAGAGGTGCATACAACAAGTTGAAGTACCAAAAGATAGGTCCCTGCAAAGTTCGCCAGAAATTTTCAGCGAATGCTTATGAAATACAGCTGCCACCAGGGATAGGCATTTTGCCCATCTTTAATGTGGTAGACCTATTTCCCTACATTGCTAATCCAAAAGAAGAAGATAGAACCACATGGCCTACACGGGACACCCAAGATGGAAGTGAAACTTGGATGAGAAAAATGCCTTACGTTCAGCCTCTCGAGATCGAGAGAATCCTCGACACTCAGGTGGCCAAACAAACTCAGCAGTAAGAGTATCTGCAGTACCTGGTCAAGTGGAAGAATCATATTATTGAGGACGGTTCGTGGCTTGAAGCCAGACAGATAGAGCAGGTTGGTTCTTCAGTCGAGAAGCTCATGGACTGGAGTCATGATTTCTTTTTACCCCGAGAGTGTGATGCAGGAGCATCCACAGCTAAGGCCACCATGACCAGGTGTTGGTCTCTGCCAAGGTGGAAAGTTTTATCAGTGATTGTTTGATTTATGTTTAAATAGTCAAAGTAAAATGTAGGAAATTGTTTCTTTTAATTTCGGTATCAGTTAGGGATCAGTCTAGTCAGTTAGGATCCTTGTTTTGTTTTTATTTAATAAAAAATAGTTTAATAACTGTTTTTTTTTCATTTTTGAGGAAAAATACAAAACATGTCTAATGTAAAATCTTGCGGTACAAGCAGAACCAAATGCATAAATAGTTGTGTAACTAATAGAATAGAAACTGAAAAAGTAACTACACACATGCCAGATAACTGTGAACAGAATGTATAAATGTAAAATCGAAAATCATTCTGAAGGTTCAGCATATGCAAACAGTAATAAAAGACAGAGAATAATTTTATTTCATTTTTGAATCCATCCATCTGTAACAATCAATGATATGTCTATCTACGCTTTCTAATTGTTGAAATAACCATAAGTAACAACCACAGTGCATGCATATTTCTATCATTTTCCTCCTTAAAATAATTGAAAGCAGAAAAGGAAACCGCGCGAGAATTCTCGGCACAAAGGCTGGCCAATAATGGATAGAATCTATAACCAAAACAACCAGGCATGGTTCGAGGGAGTACAGACCAGAACGAGAAACATAAAGGCCAAGCAACCACTTTCAAATCAAAGGTAACCCAAAGCAAATGAATTCACTGTAATTTCTTTCCTTTATAAAATGAAATGCCTATATACACATAACAGAATCCAATTATAACCCTACAAACAGTCGAAGAAGCCTAACGAACCAACAAACCCTAGATGAGGGTTTTGGAACAACCTTTCATTGAACACAAATTTACAGTTACAAAGGAGCGAAACATAAGAAAGACTGTATCAAATCGACCCAAGTCGCTTGGCAATGGCAAAGGGACATCAACGAACAAGTATTGAAGAGCTCGGACTATCAGAACCTACAGACCCTAGCTTTAAAAATGAAATTGATGACAATGACAGAGCCTATCGAGTAAGAGCCAAGGTGTTTATGCCAAGCATGCCCACTAGCAAACCCCAACCTGCAAGTTGAACCAGGGCAAGATTGTTAGCCCAGTTGTCGATAATGAAAGGAAAAAGCAACGAATAAGTACATACGTAGAGAGATTCTTTTCTTTTCTTTACCTGGAGGGTTCGCAGCATAGACAGAGCACAGGCCATTAAGCCACAAACCTCAGTGACCGACTGAGACAAAGGAACGAGTTTTGTTAGAGACAAAACAATAAAGGGTGTAAAGTAAATCATGGACGGATAAATTACTTGAAGAGAAGTTGAAAATGAAAGAATGCCACTGCGTTTGCAACCCGAATGCATGCACAATACCATTGAGTTTAACCAGCAAAACGACCTCAGAACAAACAATAACCGTGGAGTAAAGGTAAGTCAAGCAGCCACACAAGAATTGTAACCATATACTCACGCAGGCGAACAAAACCATCATCCTGTGCATAAGGAGCCGAGTCCACAAGTCACCCAGGTCAATGCAGGTGCCTTACTCACAAGCAGAGTAGTCCATGACCTGCACGCACAGAATCGTAGCATAGTATCATACAATTGCAGCCTAAGAATTACCAGACCAAACCCTCAGCACTGAAGAAACGAAGTTCAAAAATGATCGAGTAACAATAGGAGGAAGGGTTTTGGCAAAGACCGAGGAGCGGGAAACAAAAACCAAGGTAAGTACTGCCAATACAGTGTTAATAAAGACAGTCATAATTGCCACCTTATCAAAGTCCAGAATCATTCGAAGCTTAATCGCAAACCATAATTGTTCTAATCCACAAATAAATCATTGTTTAATCATTTAAATAGTGATTAACGTAATATTGTGTTAATTAAAATCTTTGTTGTGCGGAACCATTCGAAGCTTTGGGTTGGTCCCATCATTACAATTTGTTTAAAAAAAAGGTGTTGTATATTTCTTGAGGGTAGGTTCATATACCATTTATAAAGGGGTGGCAGAAACACTGTTGAAATTTGCTTTGAACTCATCAATGGAGGCCTATCTCTTGGAGTTGCTCTCCTAGCACTGAACACATCAGTAAAGCTCGCATAATAAAAATGACTTAGGAAGTACCAACAATAGATTATGATGGAGAAATGTGCAATTATTGGACGAAGTCTATGAAGGGATCATTTTCAGAAATGTTGAATTTGTATACTCATCCAAGCCACACACAAAAAAAAATCTGTAACTTATGGCTTATAGTTCATGGTAATTAAACTATGGCTTTATTTTAAGTTTTATATGAACTAAAATCTTTTGTAAAGCCTCTTATTCATGGTTGTGACCTAATAAGACTGCTACATGATTACCCAAATTGAAGCGTTCCTTCAATATTCAGTAAAAGTGACCTATGGGAAAAATTGGAGACCGGAAATAGTGATAGCAAACATGCATATCTTGGCCTGTCAAAGAGCCAAAGAATATACTTAGAAAGGGTTTGCTCAGTTCAGATCTAGAAAGAAATTTAAACAAGAAATTGGATATTTATACATATTAATGTTGGAAACAAGTCATAAAATGAGTAGGAGTACTCAATATACAACACATTTTCTTAGTTGAAAGGCTAACCTAAAAAAACCACTGAATCGAACCGATTTGGGCAAACTTGGTTTTACATATTTAAGTTCATGAATATGTAGCAATGAAACTAAATTTTCATTTAGTTGGCACATTTTACATTCAATCATTCCTATAATGTTAGTAAATGATTCTTAGGTTTTGTTTAAAGTTGTTTTGTCAATTTATTTCATATGAAACTATTAAAATTGCAAATTACAAAATGTGAGGTCTAAATTTTGCATTTGAATGAATCTTATAATTCAGTGTAGATGTCTAAAACAATGATAACTTAAAATTTTATTATAAAATATGGTATATACATTTGTCATTCATGTATATAAAGGCTACTATGGATGTCGTTTGATAGTTAACTTTTAATATAAAGTTGTTTGAATGCACAAACATAAGTTAGATAAAGTTGCATTATAAAACATGGCCCACAATTTGCATGATGCATGCATGGTTTGATGCTTTTAAAGGTTTTACATATTTGCATTTAGTTGGTACATTTTGCATTCAATCATTCCTATAATGTTAATAGATGATTCCTAGGTTTTGTTTAAAGTTCTTTTGTCTTGAGTTATTTAAAATGAATCTGTTAAAATTGCAAATTACAAAATGTGAGGTTCACATTTTGCAATTGAATGAATCTTGTAATTTGGTGTAGATGTCTAAAACAATGATAACTTAAAATTGCATTATAAAATATGGTATGTACATTTACATTCATGTATAGAAAGGCTACTGCGAATGTCGGTTGAGAGTTGACTTTTGATATAAAGTTGTTTGAATGCACAAACATAAGTTAGATAAAATTTCATTATAAAACATGGTCCACAATTTGCATGATGCATGCATGGTTTGATGCTTTTAAAGGTTTTACATATTTACATTTAGTTAGTACATTTTGCATTCAATCATTCCTATAATGTTAGTAGATGATTCCTAGGTTTTGTTTAAAGTTGTTTTGTCTTGAGTTATTTAAAATGAATTTATTAAAATTGAAAATTACAAAATGTGAGGTCTACATTTTGCGTATGAATGAATCTTATAATTCAGTGTAGATGTCTAAAACAATGATAACTTAAAATTGCATTATAAAATATGGTATGTATATTTCACATTCATGTATAGAAAGACTACTATGGATGTCGATTGATAGTTGAATTTTAATATAAGTTGTTTGAATGCACAAACATAAGTTAGATAAAATTGCATTATAAAACATGGCCCACAATTTGCATGATGCATGCATGGTTTGATGTTTTTAAAGATTTTACATATTTTCATTTAGTTGGCACATTTTTCATTCAGTCATTCCTATAATGTTAGTAGATGATTCCTAGGTTTTTTAAAAGTTGTTTTTTCTTGACTATTAAAAACCTCTGATTTGCTCAAAGCTCTAATACACAGACCCGATTTAATTTAAATTTTGATTAATTGAAATATCACGTACGTTCTCATATCATTGCTTTTGTTTTGTGTGACAACTTAAAATCGCCGATTGCCTATTTAGTGACAAACCTGATATCATTATTAAAACGATTTCATCATGATATTGCATCCGCCGATATCACAATTTTCATATAGTGTCACCTCTGATAATCGACGATTTCCAATATCATATCCG
This sequence comes from Pinus taeda, assembly GCA_000404065.3. Taxonomy (NCBI): domain Eukaryota; kingdom Viridiplantae; phylum Streptophyta; class Pinopsida; order Pinales; family Pinaceae; genus Pinus; species Pinus taeda. The sequence continues at coordinate 77,700 of APFE030601614.1, read as the reverse complement.
AATGCGATTAACTTTATTATAATGTTTTAATGTGATTTCGTGTTCGTTGTGTGGAAGCTTTGGAAAATCACAAATTTGTAAAGTGCGTCATGTTAAAACCTTTGATATCAAAACCTCTAATACATATCTACGCTTGCCACTTGTCACATTATGGTTTGATCGATGTATATAGTCTGCATAGCTATTGTCTTAATGTTTCGAGTTGTTATTACACTTTTCTCTATGATTTGTTAAGATTTGTGTGGTTTATAATAAAACACTCACTATTCTATTTTATTCTGATTACATGGATAATTCAGGGGTTGTTTTTGGAAGATCTTGTACTTCCAATAAACTACAACCACTTTATATATTTCAAACTACTTTTGATTATATAATATGTTTATTATTATGTTTATTATTATAAGGGCCAATGTTATTTGTATCAAAATTTTGGTATTGGAAAATTCTCGGATCAATAAACTATAGTCACTTTGTGAAAAAAACACATTTCTTTATAAGCTAAAAGCCACTATTCGGAGCTACTCCATATCGCAAGTAGTACGGTGCACTGTTCTCATTCACCTTTGTTTAAATTTCATGGTGTCATTGGTGTGTAGGGGGGTGCAGGATTGTGAAGAAAGGGTTATCTACGACAAGGGATCGTACTCCCTTTCTTCTCTCCATTAATATTTCAGTGTCTTCCACATGTGTACTCACGCAATCTCACTCCATTATAATCATCACAACCTCGCCTAAATAGATTTAGGCGAGGAGACTGGAGCAGTTTTGGTCGTGATAAAAAACAAATTAAGTCCGCTAGCTGCACACGGTAAGGGAGGGGAGGGGGGAGTGCAGGATTGTGAAGAAAGGCTTATCTACGACAAGGGATCGTACTCCCTTTCTTCTCTCCATTAATATTTCAGTGTCTTCCACATGTCTACTCACGCAATCAAGCTGTTTTTGTTGCAGGATTTTCATCACCATTGCGCGAGATTACAACAAATGGGTTGTGAATTTTTGGTTTTTACGAAATTGTGTTTTCTGCTTTTCAATTCCTGGTATTTTTATGTTTGAATTTCTTTTTAGCTTTGGGCAAAACATTTGCCATGCACTGATAAAGACATTGGTTTTTTCAATAGTGAATCAAAATGAAAAAATGGATTTACAAATCTGGAATATAAATCATTATTTCGCACTTGTTAATTATTTTGATATATATTTTTTAAAAGAATACTCCGAGTGATTAGGAAAATGGCGTGGTTTGTTCTTTTCTTCAACAAAGTGAAATGGTCATCCATTATGATAAGGTTGGTAGAATACCTCAACCTTTCTCATAACTTGTAGGTGTTCTTGATATTATAGTGATTGATTCCTGAAAAATTGATACTGAATCTTTACCCAAATTGCTGAATCACACCAATCCATTATCAAATATCTTGACATATTATTTATATTAATAAAACCATACAAATTAGGTAGCACAACCAGATACTTCTCAACATACATACCGTCAAAGACCTTCCTTCCTTACCTTTGGAAAAGCAAAGAGTGGAAAATGTCCTGAGATAGAAGACCCACCTTCTGTCATATCCAGCTCTGATGGATCACCATCTACTCTCCAGTCAAAAGAGTGCAGCAGCTGAGCCAGTGCAAGGTCAATCATGGGAACAGCCATGTTGGCCCCTGGGCACCGTCTCCTCCCTGCTGAGAAGGGAAGCATCCTGAAATCTGATTGACCCGTCACTAAATCCATAACATTATCATGCTCACCCAATTCATGCATGAATCTCTCCGGCTTGAAAACCAAAGCATCCACCCCCCACACATTGGGATCCCTTCCAATAGCCCACACATTCACCATTACTATTGTTTTTTTAGGTATATTGTATCCGCATACGCTCGCGGTCTCTACAGATTCATGGGGAACCGCTAGCGGCCCCGGTGGATGTAATCGCAGCGTCTCTTTCACAACACATTGGAGGAACTTCATCCTTCCCACATGGGATTCGTTTACTTTGCCACGTTTTCCGACACAGGATTCTATTTCGTGCTGCAACTTTTTCAGGACATGGGGATGTCTGAGCAGCTCACTCATTGCCCATTCTAACGTGGATGCCGACGTCTTCATTCCAGCGATGAGCATGTCCTGTACAAACCAATGGGAAAACAGTTTATGTTGTCAATTAAAAATCAATGTAATATTGAATTGCTGAACTTAATTTAATTGCATCTAGATTCAGGGGGTTCTTTGAATATTTTGAAAATTGATGGACAGGGCAGAGTGTAGTAAAGAGGGATGTCAATTATGTGACCTTCGAAAAGATTTCCTAAATTTACAATAAAAAAGAATCGATTTAGCTGTTTAACTCGATTTAAGATTTCCTAGCTACATACAAACATAATCGATTTAACTGTTTCCCGTCTGGCTTTGGTGTCTCCCTTTATATGATTGTTATCGGCTGTCATCTGCAGCAACACATCCACGAAATCTTTAACATCCTCTGCCTCTGGCGGTCCCTGGCCGTCGCTGGAGGGCGCAGCGGCCTGAACATGAAGATGATCGTCTATAATTTTCTCAGCGAAGGCATCGTATGTTTTGCTTATTTCCACCATACGCCGCTTGATGCCTTGCAAGTCCATCCAGTCCAGATAAGGAATGAAGTCTCCAATGTTGACATCTCCTAGAGTAGCTGACAACTCTAGTAACAGGTGCTTAAATCCTTTGCCATTAGCTCCTAAGTCATCGTCAGAAACATTCCTCCTGAACAGTATTCGCGAAATTACATTGGAGGAGAGGGTGAGGATGGCCTTACTCACATTCACAGCAATTGTGCCGTTCTGGCTCTGCTCCCAAATGGACTGGATAATCGCAGACACCTCTTCCTCTCTCACATTTTTGAAAGACTCAATTTTCTTAGAGGTAAAGAGTTCCAACACGCAGAGTTTCCTCACTTGCCTCCAATAATCTCCATAGGGAGACAGTACCATACCCTTGAAATTGTAGGATAAGTACTTCCCAGCTGCAGTTGCCGGTCGGCTGGCAAATATGGAATCCTGAGTTTTCAGAAAGTGTTTGGCTGTCTCGGAAGAAGAAACTACGACGGTGGGGACAGAGCCCAAGCGGAGAAACATGATGGGACCGTATTTGTCAGCGAGGTCTTTCAGAGCATGCTGAACAGGCTTCTTCAATTGGTGGAGATTTCCGATGATGGGCCATGGACGGGGTCCTGGAGGCAATCGTCCTCCGTTCCTTCCACCCTTGTGCTGCAATATCCAGTATAACAAGAAGAAAATGAGAGCCCCATATCCAGCCGTTGCCCTCCATGTTGCAGGCAGAGGCGGAGGAAGAGTTTGAGGCCACCCATGAAAATCCATAACGAACTTTCCTCTATCAGGTCTGCAGGGCCAAAAGAAAGATGGTTCCCATATTTAAGCGACCCGGGATTCCTTGCACTCAACTATCGGCCATAAGCGGGTACGTTTTTCGGGAATCCCGTTTGAAGGTCGTGCCCGGAAAGCGACGGCCGATGCACGATATTTTTCACAATAAAACGACAACAAATAAAACGACAATCTATGCGTTAGAGCGACAGCTCTATTTTATTTTTCATTTCTTTTTAATTCAAATCCTCCTATTTTTTTCTTTCTTTTCTATTCAAATCCCTCCGTCATTTCTGACTTTAATGTATACGACCCTATTATCCCGGGTTGATACCTCTATACTTTATTATTTGCTCTCAATCTTAGTTGACATCAAAACATTTTATTTATAATTCACATTAAAATATTAAAACATGTTTTCTCATTTTTTTCATATCAACATATATTTAATTATTTTTATTATTAATATTT
>APFE030601614.1:21949-64321 GCA_000404065.3 Pinus taeda | reverse complement strand
ATGCTTTCTGTGAATGGCACGGGTGAATTTTATCTTACACCCACTAGATTATCGATATGTAATTTCGGTAATTTTGATTTCAAAAGATATTTTAAAGAAATGCAATGATTACATTTGTGTATTCAATAAACACAATATTTTATAATTGAGTAAAATATTCGCCATGTCTGGTGAGAGATTCACCAAAAACTTATATATACATGTCATATTATTGATAAAATCGCCTTCCATTTTTCCTATATACCATGGAGATTCGCCCATTTATTATACATGTAAATTTAGGGGGGGTTCTTAAAATTTTCCGCTATATTTCTGTAATGAAAGTACAACTACTTAAGCAAAGAAACAGTGGAAACAATAAGGCTACTTAAGCGAATGAAGAGAAACCCATGAAACTACTTAAGCAAATAAACAGAACATAACTCTATGCTAGCATTCATGTACAGTAAAGAGGAGTTGTGGCTGCTTGGGTCGGGCCCCAACCCAAGAGCTTCAGCCCTCAGAGTTAACTCAGCACTGGCTTAAACATAACTCATTCTTATTATAAAAACCATGGATTACATAGCAAACTGTCACAAGTCTTTGTAGCTCAGAAATAAAGCAGAGTTTTTACAATAGAAGTCTGAATCCTACTAAGGTCCTAAGCTTCTCTATTTATACATCTGAAGTCTCTAACGACTTCCTTCCCATTAGGGAAGCTTGGCTCTCCACTCAAGATAAACTGGTTTCTGTCCCTTTTACTTGCTCGACTGTCTTCTAGTATTCAAAGTGATGGTTGTTTGCACTCCGAGCTGATGGATGAATATTCGAATAGAGGGCTAGTAACCGAGGAGGATTTACCTCTTATAATTACTTTCCTTTGTCCCATTTGATTTTTTACCAAGGTCTTTGCCATTGTTCCTTGCTTTTATCCTTTATTCCTGCATTATATGCACATTAGACCACAAAGAAAAATATCCAACTCTAACTCATCTCATAAACAAAATAAAATAAAAAGTATGCAATAAGTTGTGAGAATAGTTGGGTTGACTAAGCTATGAGGTGAATTAAGGCCAATTAAGGCCCATATAATTACCCAATGATCAGGCTTATCATCACCCCTACTGAAAGTGTTGCTCATCCTCTGAACAACTTAGTCCATGTCTATGTCCTTCATGGCTCTAGTAGCCTATCTGACATCCCATTCTTCTGTTTTGGCCTCTTCTTCTTGTTTATAGAAGCCTTCCTTCCTTTTTACTTCTTCCCACTACCTATGTTCCTCTTCTTCTTTTCTCCCTTATAGCATCGCTAGGAGTAGTGGTGGACGGAGTTTTAGGCCTATCCAATTGACCTTCAACCTTTGCATTGATTACTTATACATATGTGTCATGTTGAGTGCCTCTCTCAACCTTTGAGGGGAGTGATATTCTCTGATCTTCAAGCTGTGTGGCAGTGTTTCATCTCCTTTAGCAGACATGTATATTATCATCTCTTAGCAGCCTAAACATATCCTCAAAATGTGAAATTACTTGCTCTTAGGCAGCAAGATATCTAGGTGCTAGCTGAGGATCATTTGAAATTAGATTATGGGTGCTGATTAGGGCCATGGGATTTGATGGTTCAGCTCTAATGAAAAGAGGTTCATTTTTTTCTCTGGCCAATATTATTTTCATCTCTACAACCCTTGACTTATCGTGGTTCATTTATGATGCCCAAGCCATTAATTGTAGATATCCTAGCTTTGCATTAGGATCCCAAATATTCACATTAGTGAGGGCCATGTTGTGCAAGTAAAACTTAGCTACTTTGGCCCTATCCTCTAGTGCACTTTGATCACAAAGATCAATAAACTGACTGCAGTCCTGAAATGGCATGGCGCCCCTTTGTGCTAGTGTTTTAATCTGAAATTGCAGTCATTGTTCTCTGAGGTAAGGAATATAGGATTTAGCTAGCATACTACACTGGATGGCCTCCAAGGAGAGGTTGGCCATACATGCTAGCTAGTTTTCCTTTTCCTGCAGCTATCCTCTCTTTTTTTATTATCTTCTTCCTCTTTTTGTTATTTCTCATCTCCATTAGTTTCTTCCTCTGTTTCAGCATCATCCTCCTTGTGTTCTGTTTCAGTATCATCTTCCTTGTGTTTCAACATGTTCCTTTGTATTTGTTTATTCTTCATCGATCTCATCCCATCTAGCTCTGTATCTTCTTCTTGTTTTGCCTCCTCCTCACTGACAGAAGGACTAACATCATAGATGAGGGTTTTGATGTCATCCTTTTCTGGTGAGCCTCTGAAGTCTGACCATTTTATAGGGATCCTGAGGTTTTGGAGGGCATCTTCAATGAGGATCCTGATCAAACCATAGTGAGCCAATTGTTGGGAATTCCCTTCTTTTACTTTGCTGCTGGAGTCTATGAGTGATTGCATCAAGAAATAGGGTATGCTAAGTCTTTGGTGAACTGGTGTTTCTACCCCAAATCTTAATTCTTCAAGCATTCTCAAATGGTTTCCATAAAAAAACTACATCTATGAACTCTTGCACTCTCTTTTAAATTATTAAAGAATTTCCTTTTTTGCCACCTTTTTACTTATAAGCCAACTACCTCTTAACCTTTACAACTTTTGATCAAATGATGCATATGAGTGAGTCAGCGGGATACTTACCTGTGGTGTCAATGCCATGTTACAGTTGTCAATCAGAGGTGCTGCATTGTCTATTTGTTGCATGGTCATTCTTCTTCCTCCTATGATGTCTGCTGATGGTTTATTAGCTTTTGCAAGTGTCTGTGACTAAAGATATAATGTTGTTGCTGCTGCTGTGGGGCTCTTGGATCTGATGCTGCTGCTGTGGAGCTCCTAGATCACCACTTGGAAATGTTTGGTGTCTCCCTTAGAATTTCTTGATCATGTTGTTGGATGGTGCTATGAGGATGCTATAATGAATGGACAGAGGGAGTAGGAGTGTATGTGGATGCAGGGATGATGGTAATGGTTGAGGCGATTATGTAGAAAACACAATCTTCATCTGAATTGAAGCAATGGAGTGAAAAACAGTGGAATTGATGGAGGGATGCATGGTAAGGAGTGGAAGAGATAAATATATGTGAGGCAGGGTTCCCTTTGGATCTTCTCTTTGCTCCTTGATTGTCTTTCTCACCCACCTGCAAATAACAATTATGTATTTTTTCTTTATTTTATTATTATATGGTTTTTTCTTTTAAAACACCTAGGCTACCTCAGAGAGGTTTTCACCCTATATATCTACCCTGGTCACCTCAAGGAAGGTTTGAACCGAGGGATCTTCTTAATCTTTTTCATTTTTTCTCATCGTTGGGCCACCTCACGAGGTTTTCAACCCAAATATGGGACTCAGGTGCCTCATGGAGGTTTTCACTTAAATCCTTATTCTTTTTTTATTTTTTTAGTGCCATGATGAGGGAGGATTTGGAACATTCTCTACCATCATCATTGTCTTATTAATACTATAAATGAACTCTTATTTTGATAAAGGCCTCTTGTACATTTTCAATTGGTGTCCATTAGCCAGCAATAGAATGGCTTCTTCATCAATAATTCTGATTTGCACTGAACCATTGTCATGGAATCTTTCCACCACATAAGGTTTGAGCCATATTTTCCTTAGCGTGCCCTTGAATCATATAACAATGCCCATTCTCCCTCTTGAAATTGCTTCTCCTTAATATGTTTGTCATGCCAGATCTTTCTCTGAAGCTGAACTATCTCTGTATGTAGGAGGGCCTCCATTCTGAATTCATCCAAGCCATTCAAATGTAACAACCTTTCTTTCTGTGCATGATTGAGATCCAAATCTAGTTGGACTCCCATCCTCAATGTGTTATATTCAAACTCAATGGACAACAAAGCCTTTTCCCCATAGACCAGCTCATAGGGTGTAAATCTAGTGGTGGTCTTCCATGTTGTATTATAGGCCCAGGTGGCCTCAACTAGTCTCTCTGCCCAATCCTTCATATTGCAACTCACTACCTTGGTTAAGATGTTCTCCAGTGCCCTCTTGATCACCTCCACTTGCCCATTAGCTTGTGGATGATAAGGAGTGGAGGTCCTATGCTTGATTTTGTGATGGCTGAGCAGTTCTTCAATCATGCTAGAGGTAAATTGGCTGCCTTGGTTTGTGAGTAGCTCTCTAGGGCACCCAAATTTGTAGAATATATTCTCCCTTAGGAACTCAGGCACATTTTCTTCTGTTGCTGCCTTAATTGCCTTGGTTTCAACCCACTTAGTCAAATAATCAGTACACACAATGATGTGTTGTTTTTGCTTTGAAGGAGGGTTGATATGCCCAATGAAGTCCATGCCCCACTTGTCAAATGGCTTGAAAGTCACTTAAGGTTGTAGGGGCATTTCATCTCTTGGAGTATGCTTTCCCATTCTTTGGCACCGATCATACTGACTAATATACTTTTTCACATCCTAATGAAGAGTAAGCCAAAAATAGCCTACTTGCAATACTTTGAATGTTGTTCTCTTTGCTGCAAAGTGACCTCCACAAGGCCCATCATGACAGGTTAGAAGGATGTCAAAGAATTCCTCTTCCGTTACACACCTTCTTAAGATTTGATCTAGGCCAAGTTTGAATAGATTGCCCCCAATCCAGGTGAAGGGGGCACTTTTCCTGACTATCTTGCTCTTTTCTTTGGAGGGAAAGTTTGGTGGGAACTGTGCTGATACCAAATAGTTTGCTATATCAGCAAATCATGGGGAGAGAACTGAAATAGCAAACAAATGCTCATCTGGTAACTGGTCATCCACCATTCCTTCTTCAACTGCAAGTAGATTCATCCTAGATAGAAAGTCAGCAACAACATTTTCCTTACCAGGCTTATCAATAATAGTTAGATCAAACTATTATAATAAAAGCAACCATCTTATAACTATAGCATTCACATATGGTTTGTTCATTAAATTTTTTATTGCACAACAGTTAGGAGTTCCTATGCACAACAGTTAGGAGTTCCTTTTCAGTCACAATATAGTTTAGCTCAACCTTTGACAGGTTATTACTGGTAAAATAGATGGCATAGGCCAATTTCTCCTCTTCCTGACTTAAGGCTGCTCCTATGGCTTTGTGTGAGGCATCAACATGAATATGAAAAGGGAGGGCCTAGTTTGGGCCTCTAAGGATTGGTGCAGTGGTTAACTTACCCTTTCGAATGTCTAAGGCCTCTTGACAGCTCTTTGACCATATAAACTCAGAATCTTTGGCCAACAACCTGAACAAAGGAGAGACCAACTCGCTGAAGTCCTTTATGAACCTCTGGTAGTATCTATCTAACCCTAAGAAACTCCTAACATCTCTCTTCTTTTGTGGAGGTGGGACCCTTTGGATGATAGCTATTTTGTTTGGGTCCACCTGCAATCCTTGCTGAGATATTAAATGACCTAGCATAGTCCCTTCAGTCATTAAGAATTCACATTTTTCTAGACTGAGAGACAGATTCATTTCAATGCATTTGTGTAATACTTTGCCTAGGTTAGTTAGGGATTCTTGAAAATCATAGCCATAAGGTGTAAAGTCATCCATATAGATTTCCACAACATCATATACTAATTCAACAAAAATACTCAGTACTGTTATCTGGAAAGTGGCATGAGAATTTCATAGGCCAAAAGGAAGGAACCTATAGGAAAAGGTACCCCAAGGATAGGTGAATGTGGTCTCATCCTGGTCTTTTGGGTAGATTTGGATTTGGTTGTACCCACTGAATCCATCTAGGAATGAAAAAAACATCTTCCCTACCAGGCCATCTAGCACTTGCTCAATGAAGGGGAGGGGGAAATGATCCTTCTTTCTGGCTTTGTTCAACTCCCTATAATCAACAAAAATCCTCCACTTACCATTTTTCTTGGGAACTAACACTAAAGGAGATACTCACTCACTGTCTGAGATAGGTAAATGAATCTTACATCGAACAGTTTTTGCAGTTCTTCTTTGACTATGTTTTTAAGAGCTGGATTCATCCTCCTTTGTGGTTTCCTAACTGGCTTGCAACATTCTTTGATGTATATGTGGTGAGTACACATTGAGGGGTGTACGCCCTTCATTTCCTTATAACTCCAAGCGAAGGCTTCTAGGTTTTCTCTCAACATGTTGCATATATTTTCCTCTTCTAAAGCAGAAAGAGATGGATTAATGTTCAAAGTTTTCTCTGGGCCAAATTCTATGGTTTTGACACAGAGTGGGTTGGAATTGGCTAAGCATAAGTCAATCGGATGATTTTTCTGGGTTTCCCTTACTTCTTCTTCTAATGGTAATGAACTAGGAGTTGGACTTTGGAGCAGGTGTTAAATTAAGTCATCCTCATCTTGCTATCCTCCTCCTATGGTTGCTTCCAAAATATAAAGTTGGGCAGAATAAACCTCATCTTCTTCCTCCTCCTCCAACCATAAAGGTAAATCATGCTCTAGAGAAGGTTGAGCAGGAGGGTATAAGACTAATTGTTTGGACATATGCCCATTCTTGATGGTCATATTCCTAGCTCTATAACTAATGCAAGCATCAATTGTGGCCAACCATGGCCTCCCAAGGATGAGAGGGTAACCAGTAAGCTTCGCCTTAGGCTAGAGAACTAGGAAATCTGTAGGGTAATCCTAGGAGTCAATGGAGACCATCACGTCCTCCACAATTCCCTCAAGGGTGATTGTGGAACGGTTTGCAAGTTGTATAATTATTGTTGTCTTCCTCAGTGACCCTTCGAGGTTGAGCTTGAGCATGGTTTCCTTGGTCATCACATTAATGGCAACCCCAAGATCAATCAGAGTGTGTGGGACAATGGCACCATTGATGTGCACATCTACTACAGGGCTTCCAGGGTCCAAATATTTTGGACATATTACTTGCCCCAGCATTAACTGTAAAAAATAAGCCCTCTAAAAAAATGTGTTGACGTTCCATCAACACTTTTCAAAATCAGCTTGAAAATAACTAACATTTAAAAAACTTGTTCATACTTGATACATAAAAATTTAAAGTTGCAAAAATATGCTCCAAAACAAAAAAGGTGTATTCCGAATCACCATTTTTCAAAATCGAGTGATTTTTTTCTACCTCAAAAAAATGGGCACTAGGTCATTTTCTCGTTTGATCGGTAACTATTTTTATATCAAACAACTATCAAAACAATAAAATTAGTGACACAATAATTAGGCTCCAAGCCAGGGCTAAAATGCCTCCTCTTGAGGGAAATCCCGCAAAGACTCTTCTTATAGATACTTCAATTGACGAATACCAAGACCCTTGACAAAGATACTTGACACAAGTTCACCTTCAAGACATTTGTCTCTATCTCTTACATCCGTCAGCATTCATACTTCAATCCTCCTTCATTGCATTGTATGGCACTATCACCTAGAGAGCCTTGTTCTCTATCTCGCAGTCCTTGACACAATATTTCTCCTTCCCAATGTATGACAAAGTCTCAATCTTTATCTCGTAGTTCTTGAGATGGTCTTTGACACAATATTTCTCTTTTTCACTGTATGACAGAGTCTCGATCTTCACTGGTCTCTTTCTTCGGTCCAGAAGAGCCTCCGAGCCTAAGTTTCTCCTAGCATTGTTCTGCACTTATTATAGCACTCAACCGAATGACTACTATCCTAGAACAATCTTTGTTCCTTTGCAGAGATGCGATAGTCTTTGGTGCTTCGTTAATATTGTAGAGATGAGAGATTTACACATTGTTGAAGACTTTCTTCATCACTGTATTACCCTTGTCACTTTGCACTGAGATCCACATTGTTGTCAATTAGATGTCCGAATTGCTTGGTGCTACGATGAGGTCAAGTCACTCTTTTATATAGGCACTTATTCTTATTATCTAGGCCAACATATGATGTTGGAGGTAAGCCGACTTCTTCACTAGGAGAATATAGATTTTCTTTTAGCCGACCACAAGAGAGATAGTGACAATGTCTTTGAGTGGAACTTTTTACATAAATGACATGTATTTCACATGGTTTATTAATTATATTTATGACAAGAAGACAAACTCCTAAAGACATCGAGAAGAAGTATTTGACCTATACTAAAACTCCTTGCTCATGAAACCCATGATGAAAGTATTACAAAATACATTATCTTTTTCTTCTTCATAAATTCATAATTACAAGTCATTATGAAGACCGAACCTAGTTACATTCTACAACAGAATGCAGATGAGAAAAATGTTGGGGTAGTAGAAAACTTGAGATTAATGACATTGGTCTTGATGAACACTAGATCCAAGCCTTGCCCCAAGGTATGATTTAATAAAGCTTTGGTTGTCATTGTAGTTTGAAAGGTATTTTGTTTTTTTTTGTATCCAGTCAAATGAATGTTGGTAACACATGGAAATGCGCTGGATTTGAACCAGATGGTTAAACCCAATAGTAAAGCACCTTGGGGAAACAAACTTGGGTTTTTACATATTGGAATACCAATGGAGAAGTTGCATAATTCTCTAGAGATTTTTCGTAACTGAAAAGAAAATCTAGATAGAAAGAAAATGTCATTGGCAATCTTCATAATGGGAAAATCTCTGGGCTATGTAACAAAAGTGAAAGGAGCTCAAGTACATGAGTACATCAATTATTATTATATTATTATTGGCATCTGTGGGAGAGATTACAAAAGAAAACCTGAAACTGAGGTGCTTATTATGATATGGAATGTTGTTGTTGCAATAGGCATGAGCTAATTGCATGTAAAAAACCCTTACAAACATCATGCTTAACGTGACAAATATGATTGGGTCGAGAGAACAAATATCCCTCGCTGGAAATATGGTTAAAAATTTATATTTCTCACTATTTGTTGTGCCCCAGGTTCGATGTAGCCCTTTATTTTGTTTTATCTGGAAATTAATGTATAAAAAATATGTGATTTTCCTTTATCCATTCAATTCAAACATGGCAGACACTTCTTGTGATGAGTACAAGACACATGGGTAAGTTGAGGGTGCAGATCATAGATGCAAAAGGATATGTAGATGCAGGCCTTCTCTCCTAATGCTTCATTCATTTCTTTCGTGAGATGAAGGAAGTTCCTCTTACATACCAAGTTCTACATATAATAATATTGCTTGTTCATTACATTAATTCAAAATTGTTCATAGTTACTCTCAACTCCGAGCAATACACTACCTTAACTTTGTTCCCATACTCTAGTTTAATAATTGTGCAATGAGGTGTATCTCTATATAGATATATTTATAATTTCATGTGAATGGTGAAATTATCATAGGGATTCCATATATTTTCATTGAAATAGTATTCATATATTTAATTTTTCTTTACTTAAAGTTAAATTGGTCATAATTTCATATGAATGTTAAATTGGTAATTGAAGAATTGAGGAAACAACTAAAGTCATTTATACCTTAATGAATCCATATGCAAAACCCATATTAATATCAATTTCATGTCACTATTTCCATTATGGTGGGACTTTTCATGACTTAATTACTTTATTTTATTTATGATTAATTAGAATAATCACCATATTTCAACATTTTCTCTTAAGTATAATTGCTAATAATTTTAACAATAATTATTGTAGCTTTAATTATGTGGATTTATAATAAGATAATGATTTGTTAGTTTAAATTTCTTCAGTAAACTTATAATACTTGATATCAATTTCAATTTGATCATCTGCACTTGCATCTACAAAATGGGATGAACCATGTTCATGCTTTGCATTTCTTACGAAGTTAAAAAATTATTAGTAATGTTGAGGACAAACACCTATCGTCTCTATGTCTTGTTTATCTTCTTTTGTTACAATAATTACTTCATCAACGACTATAATGTTTTGATTCAGCTGGTTGATACTAATGGGTGTTGTTCCACTTTTGATTTTATGTTATCTCTAGAATATCCCAATTTTCATTGGACCTAATTTCTACCAAATTTTTTCAAACAATGCTCTCATCCAAACCTTATTGAATGAGAGACACTGCTATTTCATTGGTTTCTTTGACTTACTCTTAAAAATCTCATGGGTTTTAAATATACCTTTCAACTAATAAAAAAAACAAAAACATAGGAAAATCATTCTGCATTCTAATATTATGGAGTCATTTACAACATATAAAGTGATATATGTGTTATTGTGATTATATAGTGAATTAATAGAGCTCTCAATAATCAGAATAGGTGCATTTATGGTATAATAGATGGATAACAAAGATCCAGATATCTTGAAATAAAAAAGATAAAGCATGTTGTTGAGAAGTAAATAAAAAAATTAAACAAATTAATTATATTAATTGGTTGATTTGTATGAAGTTTATTTTTCATGAATTACAAATTTAATGGGAAAAATTGAAGGTGGGACTTTCACAATGTTTCAAAAGACATTCATAATGAACTAAGTTTTATAAATATAAAAAATTATATTGACAACATTCAACACATTTGGATTTTTTTTTTAAATATACCTTTATGACATCCATCGCCCTGTTAATATCCATCTCCAACGAAGCAGTCATTACAGGATCATTATGCACTAGATTTCCTGTGTTTGGAGAAATGAACCATGTGCAATTCGCTTTTGTTGAGCACTTGTTTGAACAATCATCTTCAATCCACCATCCAAGCTTAATCATTCACAAATCGATGATCATGCACAAAGAGATGATATTGGTTGCACAGAAGGAACCACGAAGAAATAAGATGTGACATATGCATCCTTTGAACTAGGTTGCAAGGTTCATAAGGTATTGATCTTAAGAATGCTCAAGTGGAAAAAGGCATCTTGGAAAATGTCGAAAGATGCATGGAAGGAGAGATAATTCCAAAGCCAAAGGATGATTTTCAAAGAATTGTTGACTATTGTGAGGTTGGAAAGTTAGAGATCTCGAATTTATATGATACTTCCCACAAGCAAGAGATCCCGAATGTGATGGAAAATGTCAAACAACATATCTCAAATTTGACTGAGAGCACTCAACTAAAATTGAGAGAAGAAGAGAACCCAATGGATTTTCAAAATCAACTTAAGGATGATTTCTATCTTGTTGAAGAAAATGCTGAAGGAGAAGTGACAATGGTTTTAATGCCATTAGAAAATTGAAAGAACATGGATGCCATACCAATACATACAACTCTAGTTAGTAATGCAACATAGCGATAGACATATTACTATGTAAATTAAGTAAAGTAGTGAATACAGTATATTTAAAATTATATGAATTGATTAAGTGATAGACATGCTATGTAAATTAAGTAAAGTAATGAATAAAATAGATATAAAAATAAATTTTCATATATATTAACGAGTTTTATATTTTCATTTGAAAAATTGTAAGTTTAAAAGTAGAAATGGGTAGAATGTGTATATTTGTAAATTTTAATAATTAAATTTATTATCAAATTAAAATTAGAAATGGGTAGAATATGTATCTCTGTAAATTTTAGTCAATAAATCTATTGTCAGATTTATAACTATAAGTATATATCCATCTATAAATACATGTTATATAGTTGGCACATAGACATGGTAATATTAATTATTAGTTAGTATTTTCTTATATAAATAAATCGTTGAAAAGGATACATATGCACATTATTGAAGTCAATAAATATAGACTCATCAAGTGTGTGCATGAAAGCTATAACTTAGAGGCAATATCCTTTGAAGTCAATAAATATAGACTCATGAAATGTGTGCATAGAAGCTAGAACTTAAAGGAACTTCCCCTTGAACCCACCTATCAAACATGGTAGGAGGATGCCAAGGGAATTACATAGTTCGACATGAAGGGATTGGTTTAGCGCAATTAATAAATAATACTCACATATTTTTTAATACTATTAAATCAATTTTAAACCT
Source organism: Pinus taeda (assembly GCA_000404065.3). Classification (NCBI taxonomy): domain Eukaryota; kingdom Viridiplantae; phylum Streptophyta; class Pinopsida; order Pinales; family Pinaceae; genus Pinus; species Pinus taeda. The sequence goes on along the minus strand of APFE030601614.1, from coordinate 52,493 downwards.
TATTAAATGTTAATTATCATCAACATAAATAATATATGTAGATTAATACAATTATAATTCTAATTTAAGAAAATAAAAACATATATTAAATATTTGATAGTAACTAAAAAAAAAACTAATACCACTTTGCTTTTGTGTTACATTTTTTTTCTAATCATTCCCTTTGATAAAAAGCAAAGTAAGGAAATGATTAAAAGAGAAGCTACATTATTTCCCAGCCATTCCCTTTTTTTCATCCAGTCTCTTTTTATATAGGTTTTCCCTTTAAATTTAAATTAAAATTAATTATATATAAAAGAGATGGGAAACAAATGAAATGATAAAATATTGAAAAGGTTAATTTCAATTTCTTAAAATTTTATGATTTTAAGGAATTAAGAAATGAAACGAAAATAAGTGAAATGTTTCTAATTAAAACAAGGATACAAGGATGTTCAAGTGAGTTACAAAGTGATATCAAAGTGTCATTAATAAAACATGAGTTATATTCCAACAGAATAATAGCCATAAATGTAAAATTCAAAATATAGAATGGGAAAAAATAAAGGAGGCTTCTAAGAGCTAACTTTATAACTCCCAGGAAAGGAAGCACATGTTATACTATTATATTTATATATCCTAAATTTCACATGTTATATTATTATATTTAAATAACATGGTATAAAAATCTCATTCTCATTATGTATTTTAAACGAACGAAAGTGATTTTTTGGTTTTTTAGGTGGGGGAATAAGTCGAGATAATAAATGATTTCATTGTGAACAAAATATATGCATGATTTGCTCAACTAGCCAAAACTCGTAAGTGCACATAACCACAACATGAAGTAGTAACAATGGTGTTGGTGTCCTCAAGATATATATTATGTAGGTGTTAGGGAAATTGGCATACCAATTGGCATATTAACAACGAGGCAAAGTGAAATGCCCCATTTATTGATTGTGATCCTGCCCTTCCTCCCAAAGCCACTGCAACACCACCATTCTTAAAGTTGTTTAAGTATTTATTGGTGGAGACAAAGGAGTTTGGTTGAAGTAAGAAACATCTATCAGGTCATGAGCTCCTTATGTCCTTATGAAGTTTGGTTAGTGTAAGAAACCTACATCGGATCATGATCTTCTTTATGTATTTGTAAATATTTTTTTTATTAAAAATCAAAAGGAATTTAAATTTTAGTTTCATTGTTCGCTATTATAAATTATAAAATTTTAGTTTAATTAGTCTCTATTATGGGTTTAATAAATATAACTTGAGTGATATCTTTCTTGCTAGTTGTTTGTAGAATAAAATGTAAACATTATGAGTTGGATGCTTGTGTTTTAATTTGACACAAAAAAAGCAATGTTGGGAATACATAAGGATTGTAAGGAAAAAATAATGTTAGCTCACGAATAAAAGAAATTTCTAAGATATAAATAGAACCCACATTTGTTTATAGACTATAACAAACAAGGTAGTGACTATTATAATAGTAGTCCCTACTAGTGGAGGGGCTGAGTTTCTTGATTAAAAATAACAAAGTTCTGAATTATGGTGCTTGAACTACTAATGCATTAGAGAGTCATTCCAAAAGACAAGCAATCACTTATACAAGTCCACAATCCAAGGCGTTGGTTGATAGTGGCTCCTGTGTGAATTTATATTCAAAATAGCACACTAAAAACCAAAAAATATCGTGTTTCAATAACTGATATGCATAGGCCCTTAGGACCATTCATGCCAAGAGGTGCTTTCACTAAAAGTGTAAAATAGAGCCTATTGATGAAACCAATATGCCTTCAATGAAAGAGGAAATTAAACCCTACTAATGACCCCAAAGGCCATGCATATGTTCATTTGAAGATTGTGTAGACAATGTCTCTACGATAAGTTGGGTAGTGGTCATGACTAAGAATAGAAGCTAAGCTTGTGCAAATAGATTCCCTGCCAAAAGTTGGGTAGTGGTCATGACGAAGAATAGAGGAAGCAACCAATCACTCACTGTGCATTACTGTCAAAGGCCAAAAGCCATTACAACTAGTTTGGATGTGAGTTATTCTAAACTCTATTTTTCAGTAGCCACATATTGCTTAATTAATAATGGGTCTCCAACACAGTAATTCTATGGTAAAAATATTGAAAATATTTTAAATAACCCTAAAAAAATTAGATTTAGACTAAGAAAAAACATTGAATTTTGTCAATGATGTGCAGTTCAAGATGTTATAATCCCACTTGTTCTTGTTCATTGTTGGTGAGCCAATTGTTGGTTGAAGTGATTCTAATCCCCCTTGTTCTTTTTCACTGTTTGTGAGTCAACTTTTGATTGGGGCTCCCAAGGTATGAAAATTAGATTTAGACTAACAAAAAACATTGAATTTTGTCAATGATGTGTAGTTGAAGAGGTTCTAATCCCACTTGTTCTTGTTCACTGTTTGTGAGCCAATTTTTTATTAGGGCTCCCAAGGTACCTGCAATCTCATTTTCCTATAGATGAAGGGTGAGCACATGGGAAAATGGAGAAGAAAAAACATTTAATTATATTTTATGACTAAAACTAATGCTACTATTAGTAGACTTTAAACATGCATAATTTTTTTATTTTCTAAGGGATAGCTAGCTTTATATTTGAAATAACAAATTTTAAAATGTGAAAATAATTTTATTCCTTGCTCGTAGGGATGAGCACATGGAAAAGAAACAACATTTAATTATATTTTATGAATTAAAATAAGGCTACTATTAGTATACTTTAAGCATGCATAATTTTGTATTTTCTAAAAGATAGCTAGCTTTATATTTACTCTTCCACTTTCCACGACCTTCGAAGACAGTAAGTTTTAAGCATGTAATCAATAATCTTCTCAAAAAAATCTCTACCTATCAAAGAGTACAATAAGCACTATCCTACAATAAAGAGGAAATGTCATATAATAAAGAGTTGAAAACATCTCGAAGACCAAATAAGTTCATCAATGCATGAAGGTATTGCATTCTTGATTATCAATTTCAAAAATTTACTTTAGATTAGTTGCTTAATGACAAGCATGCAAAACAATCTTCCACCAAATATGTAATTCATACATAAAAATTGCATATGCCAGTCTCCCATTTCTTGATATAAATTGTTGTTAGGGAAACATGAGAAATGTATCCTACTCCAATGATGCTCCATTTCTTGATATAGATTCTTGTTAGGGAAACATGAGAAATGTTTCCTACTCTAATGATGCTCCATGAGATCTAAAGATGTTTCCTCATCCAAATAAGCGCTGCCAAAAAATCGGCCACCAAGAAGAGACAGAGTAATATTACATACTTAGAAATAACATCCTCCTGCCATGTTCTTTGTTTCATCTGCAGTCATTGTGGATTTTAAATTCACATCAACCATATCTTTATGTCTTCCATATGGGTTGATGAGAGCACTTCCATTCTAGGTAGTACAGCTACTATCTTACTAAAAAGGGTCTGCATTGCTCACAATCACACTATATGTCAGCGGCATATGCTTACTAACATAAATATACAATGAACATGTATTGAAATTTGAGAAAGACCTAAAATTGAAGAATTCTAAAAACCATTTTCTAAAATTTAAGTTTGTAATAAAAAATAGAAAATTTGCACCTTAATGTTAAATCCAATTTTTGGAGTGGTTTCAATAAATATCGCCCCAAATTGGGAAGACTTTGTATGACCTTGATCAATTGACAGTTGCATAACCAAACCATTATAAAAGAAATATACCAACAAAAAAATTGTTACTTTGGCATTCACTCATCTTAGCCTCTGGCATAAGTTTTAACAAAAGATGGAGAAGTAGACATAGGTTTTAACAAAATTTGGAGAAGTAAATTGAAAAATAGAATGGCACTAGGTTACTTTTCCATTCCAAACCAAGGTAGAGGATTGAGATTAATCCAAGTGAGAAATCCTTCACACTTTCCTTTTCCTTTGTCACCCTAAATGTGAATGTAGGATTCAACCAACAATACTTCATGAATATCACATTGTCGTTGGAGATCAAACGAGTGAAAAAGGGACAACAAATGTATAACTAGCTTCATAACTATTATCATTGATGACATCCTCTATATTCAAAATTTGCATTGTTGTTATCACTTGAAAGCATTGATATTAAAAGAAAAGGAGAACTAAAGGTTCATATATTGCATGAATATCACATTGTCATTGGAGATCCAACCAGTGAAAAAAGGACAACAAAGGTATAACTAGCTTCATAGCTATTATCATTGATGACATCGTCTATATTCAAAATCTGCATTGTTGTTAAAAGTAAAGGAGAACAAAAGGTTCATATATTGCACCATAAATTGTTAATCTTTAAACACTGTACTTCACATGATGACACTAAAGTTTATCACAATTCATTATATACTCAAAGATCAATATGGCCCTGACATAACATTACAACATCATGATTTTCATGTTGGCACCATTAAAATCTGCACTATACCCAGACCACTACGTTGAAGAAACATTCCTCTTGGCAACCTCTGAAGTGAGTTTAATATTTTCATATATTTTTTGCATTCTTACTAATTCATATGTTCTGAGTACTCAGAAACTGTAACAAAATTAATGCCAAAGAGAATAATAAACAAGGTCTCCACCTTCTTATCTGAGTTACCTCAAATAGGTAAAATTCATATGCCAAGTGTTAGGGTTTTCTAAGCATATAAGTTGAAATTTATACTTTATAGAAACATATCACAAGGATCTCTCTAAAGGTGAGTGCACTTGAGTTAGTGTCTGAAAATACTCTAGGGGCTTTCATGACTTTCTCATGTCTTTTTTATCTATATTTATATTTAGGGCTATAGTTGGGGTGATCTACCATGGATCTCACCCCCTTAATAACATGTAGTAAAAAAAATGATACCTAGATTCCAAATTTATATCATAATAAGTATCTACACATAGATATACATATAATAAACTTGAAATAAAATAGAATATTTATCCCAATTGTTGAGTGACATGAACATACTAGAACTATGCATATGGAAGGAGCAAGATACTCACCACACCTACAAACTAATAGTTCGATTTTTAACGTACATTGCCTTCGACAAGAAGTCGATACCAATGGTAGCCTAATGTGAATACAAGAAAGTTAGCATCCAGTGTTGCAGTAATTTTTGAAACAACCACACTTGCAGAGACTAGTAAAGACAACACAATGTATTGTTTCAACTATCAACAAAATTATAGCTAGATATCAATCCAATATATTGAAATGAAATTTTTGCAAAACATAAAAGAGAATATTTGTATTTTAGTTCTTTCAAGCAAGTGATATTATTTCAGTAATATCTCAAAGATCATAATTGCAAAACATAATCCTCTTTCTCACCTTCACATATTGATAAAGGAAGAAAGCACATATGCAAACCCTACTTATCACATTGTATTTGAAATAAATTAAAAAAGATCCACTTGTCCTTCCATTAAATTTTCGAGGCAAAGAAATTTCCTCCCATTCATATTCACGGATCATTAGATAAATAAAAACAACATGTATCCATTATCAATCTCCCATTTTAGTTGAAAACTTTAAAAAGATCAAACTGTCCTCATGTTCATATTTATGACATGGAACTTTTTTTAAACAAAGAGATGCAGTTTTATGAAAAACAAGAAAATATATAAGTGGAACATAGATTTCAACAAAGGCAGAGAAAAAGAGATGAAGTTTTATGGAAAATAAGAAAATATACAAGTGGAACATAGATCGCAATGAGGGCTAAGAAAAAGAGGCAACCTGCTAACCTGACTATGGTTTGAGGCCCTTCAGAAATTTCAAAGGGAAAATGAATGAAACCAAAACTAATAAAGGGAAAATTGATGGTTTTAAATATAAGCACTTAGTAATGGGCATCCCAAAATATTTCCTTGATCTTTTGCCTTGAAAGATGTGTTGCAAGATGTATTAGTGTCTGCACATTGAAACAAGATTTTCCCTTCCCAACAAAACAACAAACTTGCTAGATTTTGTTTCCTCTCAATAATTTAGAGAATAATATTCAAAACATTCCAAGGTTTAAAAGCTTTAAAATGGAGTGGAATTCTTTTAAATTTTATTTCAAGTGGAAAAGGGAAAGGACTGGACCCTTTTTAAGGATCGATTGTGGCAGATTTGTTAGGTAAACATAAGCATTATGTAGTGACCAAAAAGAGAACAATTATTTTCAAAGAAACATAGAATTAATATTTAAAAATTTGGATCTAGACATGACTAGCATATAACATTAAAATAAATAAAATTAAGTTATCCTCATCCAGTCAGGGCATTTTCTTAGTAAAATCAATAAGCAAAGAAAGCCAATTACATTTTTTTAAATGGGAAGGTTCGTGATACATGTTGTCAAACTTGTCATACATGAAGCAAGTGATAATGTTGGTCTTGCCAACAGACTGATCTACCAAGAACACAAGCTTTTATTTGGCAAGAAGTGAGACAGTTGCCATGGTTGTACTCATTCTCTTTGCGATTCTTAGATCCTTACCAATTATGTTTTGTTTCTACTCAGATTCGATCCCATGACCTTTCAAACTTTATATCCAATCTTATGTCATGGGTTTCTCTTCTTAAAATAAATAGGTGTCCACCTGATTCAAATCAGGATGATCATAGATAAACCTTAATAACAGAGATCCGACAACACCATGAAATACAGAGAATATGAGCAACAAGAATTAAGAGATCGAGCAGCACCATGAAATATAGAGAATATGAGAAGAAAGAATTGACAGGTCTTATACAATGAACTGACGTGAGAATTGCCATAGTTTAAGCAATTTGTTTAGAATGATTTGAAAAATGAAACATATTTGTATTTAAATTACACCATTCTTAAAATTTGTTCTTAATATAATATACTTATTTGGAATGATTCCTTCGAACTACAGTTGCCTTAAAATATAAGGAATATTAATTTGCTGAATGAAATATCCTTGACTAGTAAAGATAGGGATAAAAAATTATTTAGATAAAGACCCTAGAAGAACTGTCTTTTCGAAAAATCTCAAACTCTTTTAAACATACCGGGTTTGGAAGGTGATGGCTATTATTCACCTCCATTTTTGTAAACACTTGCTGAATATTGTCATAAATATCTCACACACTAGCCTATTTCTGCATGTATTTCTTAGCACTCTACCAATTCTTTCCAAACTATTTGCATCCAAATTATCTAGATCAGGTTCTATTTAATGTTCAAAGGAAGAACATATGTCTTCATGACCATTCTAATATGTAGCCAACAATCACATATCATTTTAAAGGGACTGCAAGTATGCAATAAAGTAGGTCAGCTTGTATTCTTAAATCAGTAAGGAGCGTCTAAATTTCCTATTATATAATGTAAATTTAATGGGGGAGACTTCCTATTATTAGTTCTTAATAAGTACATTACCAACCCGTCTCTTCAGAGTTGATAGGCTCTTTGTATGCATTGGGGATTGCAGTAATACCCCATTAGACAAGGGAATTCCAAGTAATCCACATATAAAGACCTGAATTATGAGAATCAAACCCATAAAAAATTTGTAGGAAATTCAATTTCAACATTAGTATAAATGCAAATATCAAATGGAAACCAAAATTTAATCCTAGAGACAGACGATAACACACACCATAATATCGAATAAAAGTAAGCCGTAGTGGAAATACAATGGATTTTTCAAGTTTTCGATCTGATTTTCTTCAAACCAACATAGAGTACAACTGCATAATCTTTTTTAAAAAGCTAAAAACACCCAGGGACATGCACCAACTAGTAGAGCTTTCAGATGCAGGGTCGTTCTGTCATAAGTTGGAAGATGGAGATGTGAGGGCATAACCATAAATAGCATGCAAGATGCAAATCGACAAAAGTTTGGAATATCGATGATTGTTATAGGGATGATCTATCTGACGTCATACAAAATCATGAATAAAACACTAGAGTTAGATTCTGAGCTCCATTGGGCTCCAATCATAAATGATTGTTCTTTCAAAGTTACACATACACTTCTCGACCTAGTTTTAGATATTATTTACTTCAAAGAAATGTAGAGAACAACTCAAGATGATTTTTCAAAAAGTTGGAAAGACTCAAAGACATGAACCAATTAGTAAAGTTGTCAGATGTGGGTTCTTTTTGTTTTAGAAGTTGGCAGATGGAGATGTCAAAGCATAAGCATTGATAATACTTGGGATGCAAACTGACAAATTTTTTAATGTCGACAATCATTGTAGGAACGATCTATCTGACATCAGAAGAAAATCACGAATAAAATCTTGCAGTTAGATTGCAGTCTCCATTGGCTTCTAATCATAAATGACAAGATTACATGTTTTTCAAAGTTACACCTACCTTCACTAATTTCTATCCACCCAATTACCTCCTTGCAAATATTTGAGTTTTCGTGAGGTATCACTTCTAACTCGGGACATTGTTTATCAGGTTCAAAGTTCAAGTCGAATACGCTCCAACTTCTCAGTTTTTTGGTATTAAACAATCTCATCCATGGGCCATTGAAGAATGTAAGATGCAACAACAACCTCCATGGTTTTTTGAGAATTCCAATTGTTAATTTTTTGTGACATATGATCAATAAGAAGTTGCAGTCAACAACATGGGATGAATACCATTTGGATATACACTATATTTCTCAATAACCTTCAAGGAAATATTCATTATGGTAATGACAAATTTTTCACTAGCATAAACTACACAAAATCCAACAGTACTAGCATCTCCAATGGACAGATTCTTTAGCTAATTCTGTATGATTTTCTGGTAGTTCCAACACCCATGTGCAATACATTAGAAATAATTTACTTATGTTAAGCCAAAAGCTGATGACTATGTAGAAATTTTCTAAGGATTTCTATTACCTAGCATGGGTGAAGAGATCGGTTGAAGGAGATCGGTTGAATTCTATTCCTTTGTGTCCCATCTTTCATTCCAAGAAATCTGCTCGAGATGCTATTGTTAGTGGTTGCTTCTTCATTTCTTTTTCCTCTCTGCTTCTACTTTTAGGATGTCCATAATGAAAAGGGTCATGAGAATAAGCTCTACAAGAATCAGCCGCACTAGTTCAGTAAATTCGGTCATTCTAATGGATTCCATGTGAGTGAATAATGATGTCGCTAATGTTGAAATTTGAAATACATCTGCAACAAACATCTAAGGAATATAATTTTTTATTGCATTCATAAAAGATGATATTCAGTTTGAGGCTATGATATATTAGGCAGAAGGACATATGTCCATACATAGGTGTAGAAGTGAGTTTTGTCTTTCAAGAGAGTGAAAAGTTGGGTATTTATTTTGGGCTTATGAAGATAGTGAGAAAATGGGTATTTCTTAGCGACATATCAGTTTAAATGGTAGGTAGGTAAAGAAAGCTTAGAGTTGTTTTTGGTAAAGTCTCTAGTTTTTCAAGCTCCTTTAGCTAGCTAGGGAAAAAAATATTACCGTTAGTTATGCATGTTTTGTAGGATATTGTTCCAATTGAAAAGTTCAAGGTGTTTGCAAGCTGGTTTTAAGTGTGAATGGAACTGGGTTTTAGGGAAGAATTGGTTATAATCAAGAAGCGATTAGCTAAAAATGTTGAAATACAATGGGTAATGGATATCTTTATGTTAAAAATGTCTTAGCTTGTAGAAGACATGATGAACTATTAACAACAAGTAAAGGTCTCCTGAATTCGAGTTTGTTGATCCTTAGCGTAGCTCGTAGAACCTTGTGAAGCAAACATTTTTGGGGCTTGCAGCATTTTTGGGGCTTGCAACGCTCATCCTCATAGGAAAATAAATAAAGGAAGACCTACCTAAGGAACAACTAATAATAAGAGGGAAGCTTGGTTTTGGCAAGCAAGCACTTCAAGCGAAAGAATATAGTACTCACGTCACAATGTCACAATGTCTCCAATGTTCCAAAGAAGAAAGCCACATAAGAATCTAGTCAAAGTAACATGTTGTCACTTATCCAACACGTTCAAAGTGGATTTTTCAAGCTACTTTGGGTTAGATTCATGCAAATTATAACAAAGGTGCTTGAAATAACATATCTGTAGGGCATTAAAACTTATCCCACTTACTCAAAAAGAGGCATGGGGGGGGGGGGTGGGGGTGGCGTTGCAAAATAAAAGGTGCATACCCACAACAAGTATAGTGAATGAGTTGAGTTTGTATATAGAAAATGTAGTGTGAATTATTATGTCACTCTTATGGCACTCCTATCAAACATTTAACATGATAACATGTATGAATTGAAAACCCTATGATTGTATAATGACATCAATAATGTCATACTTGTATGAGACAACAACCATGGGGGTGCATTGAGAAGAAACGAGTTGCATCTGTTGGTGTACATCAACAATTTCAAATGTTTGGTTCTCATTTGTTGGTGAGATGGAAATATGACAAAAGATAGAGAAACATTCAAACGAAAAACCTACAGGTGCATTATCTAATCTGAATTAGATCAACTCATCGAAGCCATGAGTTGGTCCAAGAAATGGAGATGTTAGAGAGCCAAATTGAACTAAAATCCATTTTGGGGGATAAAAGGCCTACATGGGAAAGGGTATCACCCATAAGGATGCTTGTAAGTTGTCATTTTTAAATGTTTCACTTAGTATAAATTTATGATTTAGAAATGGAAAAAAAATATTCATAGAAACAATTCAAGATTAAAGTTAAGAAAAATACATGAAACTTAAATAATTTTTATTTTCATAAGACAAAGGAAAATAGAATGAGGGAGAAGAAAAATCTTTAATGGGAAGGAGAGACAACAATTTGTAATAGAGGAAAATGATGCAAAATCTTTAATGGATGAACATATTAACCAATGTGGTTTTATGATGGTAGAATGGAGGAAATAAATATTAAATCTAGATGCTTCACTAAGTGAACACACTGGAGTGGTTGACATGTATGGTGAGGCCACTTTTGTGGAAAAGGGAATCAAAGACACATTGTGAACAATTTAATTTTTCAAGTCTATAATATATAATTTAGGAAAACAAAAACAAATAAATTTTTTCAAGTATATAATATATTTAGGAAAACAAAAATACTCGAGGATGTTGAACGTTAATATCAAAACATAAACAATTGACTTGGAAACAATAAGTCACAAATTTTTGCTAAACTTGACCACCTAGGAATTTATAATCAAGGATATAATTTGTACACAACAAGGATTTAGAAGGCATAGAGACCTTCAAAAATAAGTGCAAAAGCAGATAGCTCAATTCATTATTATACGTCATGCCAAAGACCTAGTTTCTGCTGAGTTTGGATCAACATACACAAGGAACAATTAAAATAACAGTGATCTAGCGGCTTAGTTTATGACCTTAATTCCTTGGACGATTTGTGGTAGATAACTCTCATTCTTAACCCAAGCAAAGAATCAAAATGGAATGCAAATTTACCATGGAATTCTCCTTGAACTTGATCACAAAGAAGGGCCAATTTCCCGCAATTGGGAATAGTATTAGTAGAAGAGAAATAGCATAAACCTTTAGTAGTCAGAAACAGATTTATGACCAGATTGTTGTGGCCATTCAAAGGAAAAGTCAATAATATCTCAAATGTTTGTAATTTTTCTGATAAAATTGTTGATTGGATAGGTTTTACAATTGCACCTCTGCTGCTGAAGTGAAATATTGTGGGAAGATCAAAATGAAATACATCAAATTCAAGACATTATGTGTTACTCTCAAGAAGATTTCCCTTGGAAAACCTTTTTGGTTGAGCCTAGTCCTTGTTAGGAAGAATGATATTTCATCACATATTCTAGGTCCTTAAGGAAATACCAAACTGAATGATATGTTTATAAAAGAAAACCTGGTAGAGCATTTCCATGTGTATATTTCATGTGTTGATGACCTTTAGGCATATTCTTTGTAACTAATTGAGGCACGACATCGCAATTATTTCCATATGCATCATTTGACTGGCTTGCCTTCTGGAGTTCCTTTGTGGCTTTAGGAATTGAACTTTTTCAAGTGGGTTGGAGTCAAGGAAAAATGTATAATAATAATGACATATACCTTATTTGTTCTTACTAATGATGGGTATTATAAGCGAGAAGAACAATTTCTAAGTTTTAACATGGAAAAAGGATATGTGAAGGAAGCTTGGGGTTAAGGTAAACCTTTTAATAAAAAGGAGTCTCGACAAATTTCATGGAAATGTGCCTTTTTTCTATATATAAATGTTTTTTCTGCATATAAACAAAAAATAACAAGAGAATCAAATGTCCATAATCGAGAATCCAAGACAATAATAATTATAAAACATAAAAACTATTCTAGACAGGAAGGTAATAGAGAAGTCAAATACAAAACCTACTTTAATAGCAGGCAACAAAGTCTCATTTGACTTTTTGAAAGTCTTGTTTATGAGAGATAATTGTTTAGGATTGAGCCTTATAAATGATAATTTATTAAGAATGATACATAAAATAGTAACATAGGATAGATTAAACAGAGTAAAACAAAATCAAATTTAATAATGGAAAAAATTTAAAGAGAGTAGATCAAATAAAGTAGAGAGTACAACATAAGATATGAGATAAATATGTTTAATTGACCTTTAGTGAAAAATTCTTTGTCCCATGCTAGAGTTTTCCTTAAGTTACATTGTCCTACTCTTCTTTTCCTTTTAGACTGAACTACTTCTTCACATAGTTGTGGTTCCCCATCCATGGCCAATGTTGTATCATTGATCTGTTTGTGTATCCAACAGTTAAGTCCATCATGCAATTTTGAATGCTTCTCATTTTCTTTCCCACCTTATGTTGACTCTTCCATTCCAAAGTTACTAGTAGTTCAATATCATATGGTTGACACTACCGACCTTCAGTGAAGAAGGCTTTGTCCCATGATAGACTTTCCCTCAAGTTACATTGTCGTTCCCTTCTTTTCCTTTTAGGTTGAACTACTTATTTACAAATTTGTGCTTGCCCATCCATGGCCAAATATTTATCATAGATCTATTTTTTTCCCCGCTATTAATTCCATCATGCACTGTTGAATTCTTCTCATTTTCTTTACTGCCTTTTGTTGACTCTACCATTCCAAAGTTGCAAGTATTTCAATATCATATGTTTGTCACTATTTCTAACATCAAGAATCGACATTGAATTCAAATGTTATTCATATATTTCAGTCTTGTTCTATTCTAAAGAAGTTATATATCCTTTAGAATGACGGGGTCTAGAAACATTTAGACTACAAATATTTAATTATAAAAGCTAATAAAAGGATGAGAAACTACTAAATGATGGTATAAAATTAATATGTACATACTATTCCTCCATGGATGGTATAAGAGGGCTTGGAAACCAATCTCTAGGAGAAGTTTTATGTATTTGACATTCGTACGAACTATGAGTACTATAAAAAACCAACATCTCTTAAAAAGCTAATTGCAAAAGTGAATAGATATTATCTTGAAATAAGATTCACAAGTTTTCCAACTCAATTTTGTGTATATCTTAATGTGAGCACAATAAAAGAGGAGCTTTAAAAACTATCCTAGTAGTTGCAATTTACTTCCTAAGATGAGAAGACCCAGGCCAAAGCATCTAAGATGAGACACTTTTCCAAATTTGAGGAAGTTCATAAGGCCCAAGGGGTGAAATGTGAGATGAGACATTTTTTGAAAATTGAGAAAATTCATAAGGCCCAAGGGGTGAAAATTCACATTTCTCTCTATTGGCTCAAATTTGGAGACAAACCTATGAATACCTTATTCAAACCCATGGCTGCCAAAGAAGCAACAATGAGAATAATAAGATAATATGGGATAATTTTATTAATTTACAATAAGTTAGCAAAAAGTTGTTAAGTGGAACTCAAAAGTATATTCATTGAAAACACAACGGGAGTGTGAAAGCAACTCCTATCACTCCTCTACTAAAAGTTGAAGAAAAACTAACTAGCCAATGAAAACAATAGAGATAGTGCAGACATAAAACCAAAAATAAAACCTTGTCAAGATACAATGCTTATGTCAAGGCATGCTAGAATTACAAATTAATTGATGAGAGAAAGAAGAAACATAAAACCTTGTCAAGATACAATGCTTATGTGATGGCATGCTAGAGTTGCAAATTAAATAATGGGAGAAAGAAGAAGAGCATTGCTCCTGATTCGAGTCATCAATTATCATGATGGGAAAAATGCATTGCTTAATGATTGAAAGATTAAAAACAATTAGGGAAAAAAACCTCATAGGAAATCAAATATTCAAGAAATAATATAACATGGAAAATAAAGTCAATTATCACCTTTATTGGACATCTGCGAGACATGTTATGAGTGTATGTGGAAAACCAACCTTCCATTCTACACATCTATCACTGTAACACTTTGTTTGTAAGGCCATTCAACCTAAAATGAGGATTAAATAAGTTTGTAATTGGAAAACCAACAGGGAGAGTAAGTAATGAATACATGACATAGTTTGATATAATGAGGCCTACGTAACATATAAAATATTAGAATTTAAAACAAGATATTTTCTTGAAAAGTCAGTTGCAAATTTTTTAGTGCATCATGATGATTGATGATTAAAAATATTCAAAAGCAAAGTTTAACAAAATAAGTAGACAGATTCACGTCCATGGAACGTACTAAGGCTAAAGCTTATATAATTCACCATTGGAAATAATCCTTTGTACACACATATCTATAGAAACTTCCCATGTTTTCATGCTTGTAGCCATAGTATTATCAAAATCCATTGGTATTGTACCATGAACGACATATCCTGTTATCCTTGGAAATAAAAGAGAAGTATTCATAGTGTATAATATATCTACTTATTTCGTACTCAGAAAGGAGGATTGAATTCTCAAAACTATACTAATGAATTTCAGAATTTCAGAGAAACATAAAAATTATGGGTAAAAGTAGGACAAATATAGAACAATTTATCTTACAGATGGAAAAAATTGGCAATTTTTCAAAGAACTGTTGGAGAGTAATTCATGAATGCCAATGATAAATTACCTAGTTCATGATGAAATGAAACTTTCAAATATGATTAAATGCAAATTTCAAATATTAAAGAAAATGAGGAAACAAGAATTGAGTTTAAGTACCTAGTTCATGATTAAATTCACCTTTCAAATATTTAAGCAAATGAGTAAACAAGAATTGAGTTTAGACAAAAAAAAAATAATATGAAAATTGACATTAACCCATTTCATCGATAATGAGAAAAAATTATGAAATATTACAATAATAAAAAAAAATGTACAAGAGTACTTTGTCATAATTAAATTTTCTTGGAAAATGTGTGAAAATTGCAACTTAATTAGTTATATTAGAATTAATTAGTTCTATTAGAATAAACCCATAATATAAATAAGCATATTGAGATGAATTCTACATTTGTTGGATGTGTAAGTGAAGGAAGTTAATGGCATAGAACAAGCTATTGCATTCCAATAACTTCCATTTTTTTTTTATCTGTGTAATAAAGAATTAGTTAAAAAAAGAATCATAACATTATCAATTGAATAGAGGACATCTTTGAAAGAAAATATGTTAAGTCATATGTTACTGTATCTTTCATTTGTTATCCAACATGTAATAGTTCACGATCTTCATTTAGTACGAACCTCTCTCTTGTGAATTTTGAGATCACATAACATGTACACAATGGTAGCTTTCTGTTGGGGATATGCTTCATAAGACATCAATTTTAAACGAGGAAGTAAATCATGTAGTAATGGCTCCCTCACAGTGCAATGCACAATGTTATTTATGATAGATTCTATTATAGCATTTATACATTGTTGACCATGAAATACACAATGTTATTTGTGATAGATTCTATTATAGCATTTATACATTCTTTGTATACAAAAAGGAAATTATTATTGCATTTTGAACAACAGATTGTTCCATTGTTGATCCGTATGGATGAACTGATAGCAGAGTTACAAATAGCTCAAATAAGTTCAAATGGAGTTGAATATGAAGTTGAAATTGTTGTTCAGTTGGAGGGTAATTCGTGAATACCGATGATAAAGTACATAGTTCATGATTAAATGCAACTTTCAACTTTCAAATATTTAAGAAAATGAGGAAACAAGAATTGAATTTAAAAAAAAAATTAATAAAATTAGGAAATTTGTCAATAATCCATTTCATCGATAATGAGAAAAAATTATGAAACATTACAATAATAATAATAATAAATTGTACAAGAATACTTTGTCATGAGTACATTTTCTCTATAAATGTCTGGAAATTGCAAGTTAAATAGCTCTATTAAAATAAGACCATAATATAAAGAAACATATTGAGGTGACTTTTACATTTGTTGGATGTGTAAGTGAAGGAAGTCAATGGAATGGAACAAGCTATTGGATTCCAATAGTTTCGTTGGTTTTTTGTGATCTATGTAACAAAAAATTAGTTAAAAAAATCATAACATTATCAATTGAATAGAGGACATCTTCAAAAGAAAATATCTTAAGTCATAAGTTATCGTACCTTTCAATTGTCAGCCAACATGTAATAGTTCGTTATCTTCATTCAATATGAACCTCCTGTGAATTTTGAGATCACATAACATGTACACAATGGTAGCTTTCTGTTGCGGATATTCTTCCTAAGACACGGGTTTTAAACGATGAAGTAAATCATGTAGTAAAGGCTCCCTGACAGTGCAATGCACAATGTTATTTGTGATAGATTCTATTATAGCATTTATACATTGTTGACCATGCAATACACAATGTAATTTGTGATAGATTCTATTATAGCATTTAAACATTGTTTGTAAACGAAAAGGAAATTATTATTGCATTTTGAAAAATAGATTGTTCCATTGTTAATTAGTATGGATGAACTAATAGCAGAGTTACAAATAACTCAAACAAGTTCAAATGGAGTTGAATATGAAGTTGACTTTGTTGTTCAAAATATTTTTTCTTTGACATCTGTCTTTTTGTTATATTCTTGAAAATAATTAAGGGGAACTCTCCTTTCTACAATTGTTGTTACATTAAAATAAAGTATTTTCATGTCTATCAAATAATTGCAACAACCCAGGAGACAAATTACAATAGTTATATGACGAATTAATGCATATTAACTATTAAAAATTAAGAATAAGTGGTAT
The DNA here is from genome assembly GCA_000404065.3 of Pinus taeda. Taxonomy (NCBI): domain Eukaryota; kingdom Viridiplantae; phylum Streptophyta; class Pinopsida; order Pinales; family Pinaceae; genus Pinus; species Pinus taeda. The sequence goes on along the minus strand of APFE030601614.1, from coordinate 35,338 downwards.
GCAAATACATACCATTGCATTGTCATTCTCACAATCTCCATCTTTGATACGAAGTATTTAGTAGAATCCAAACCTTTTTGCAAGTGTAACAACTGCACCGATTTCAACAAATGGTTATATTTCGTAACTGCACCGATTTCACCAAATGGTTATATTTCGTTTTTGTCTGCAAAATGCTTAATTTTTGTATTTAAAATGAAACAAAATTCTTTACAAACTTCCAGCACAGTTTCTATGATGTTTGATTCTATGATGCTTTATTCATTGAGAGAAATTATTTTATCATAGTCACCATGATCATAAACAGTTTTAGGCAGTATTATGAAATTTGTAATTGATATACTTCTCCCTTGTCGAAACATTTGTTCATGTCACTCAATTAAGTGTGCAGGTATAGTTAATGATATAGTCATCATTCCTTTAGCATCTATCAAATTAGCACGTAATGTTTTATGTGATTTGTTTTCTTTGTCGATATATGTGATATAAACAACCATTATGTCTTTGACAAATAATTATCCAATTCTGCCACTGTTCAAGTCTTCCATTAATACTTTAACTGGGGGTATCTATTTTTTCCTGTATAAATTGCTTACTTAGATACTTCTATAAACATTTTTATAATAATGCTATGGTTTTTCTATAAATAGTAGAAGTATAAATAAATTACAATGTCACATTACATATGCGGACCTTGTTAATGCATCATTTCATAAAATGGATGATTCACCTTTTATTGTTTCTATTTCATTTGCATTGAAAATAGTAATTGCATATTTCAACATGATTTTGATATTATCGCATGTTTTTTTCATAAGCAATGAATGAAGATTTTATGATAAATAACATGTACATATATTGTTGTTGTGTTGTCTAAGGGGACTAGGTACTAGTGCATTGCTCACTTCTCCAACATTTTCTAGTTTATATACATTTAGTTATACATATGTATATTAGTCGATTGTAAAAAGATAATGAGTATATACAAGGCATTAATATTGTAAATACAAATGAGTATATTTGTATACCATTTTAGATCTTTTGTTGGACTTGAATCATCTATTCGACTTATGATTTCTCTTTCTTCCGTAATTGCTACAATGTTACAATTACAAACCAGAAACATGTTTGATTTTCCAAACACGAAAATATATCATGTTTAAAAATTATTTGTCACATTGCACTCTAATTAGCTATACAAAATATTTTAATTGCATGAATGTAAGTAATTGGTGACAAGAAAAATTGAAGTAAAATAAACGATGAAAATGATTATGGGCATACACTTTGTTAGCTTCTTGTTCAACTTTTTCTTTGGTGTGGCCAATCAATTTTTCTGGTTGAAAAGAGAAATTGAAGTAAAATAAATGGTGGAAATGATTATGGTCATACACTTTGGTAGCTTCTTGTTCAACTTGTTCTTTGGTGTGGCCAATCAATTTTATTTTTTCTTGGTAAAAAGAAAAATTGAAGTAAAATGACCGATGGAAATGATTATGGTCATACACTTTCGTAGCTTCTTGTTGAACTTGTTCTTTGGTGTGGCCAATCAATTCTTATTTTTCTTGGTGAAAAGAAAAATTGAAGTAAAATAAATGATGGAAATGATTATGGGCATACACTTTGGTAGCTTCTTGTTCGACTTGTTCATTGATGTGGCCAATCAATTTTTCTTGTTCTTGACTTGTTTGACTTGTTTTTTCTTTTTCAGTGGCTACCCTAATGTTATAGAATCTTAGCATATATTTAGTTCAATTTTAAAAACCATATAAAAGGAAAAAGTGAACAAGAATATAAAAACCATATAAAAGAAAAAGAAAGAAGTATATACTTTCTTCTTTCATGTTCCATGTTGTTCTTTTTTCTCGTCCATTTCTGTTTAATTGAAAAGGGTTTTATTGGTAGACTTTGCATTCTAGAATATATGAAGTCATATATGTAAATTTACAATAGGATGCATAATATATATGGTCTTATTTTTTGGTTTATTATAGATAGGAATATGTTATTATGGTTTAGTAAAATAAAAATGGAAAAAGTTGTTTGTACATATTTCGAAAGGTATCAAAATTTACAATTTTGTAAAGTGTTTCATATGTATATCATAGCTGAAGGACAAGATATACTTTGTCATGATTAGACCAATATGTATATGAAATTTTGTATTCTATAGTAGTTAATTTGACCACACATGGTCAATGAATGAATGATTTATGCATGCTACTAGTTTTGTTGATAAGAAAATGGAGATTGTAGTTGTTCATGTAGCTTTCTATCTCTCTTTTTTTTTCTCTTTTTTTTTTTTTTTTCTCTGATTGCATTGTAACATATAAATATTTAAGTCTCCCAATATAGTTATGATACCCTTTAAATCTAGATGGAATAAGTATTTTGCAATGATATTCCAAATATTGTTCAAATTCGCATGTGGTGATGCATATATATTGAGTACTACAATTTGTGATATCTGAGCTATTAATTTTGCGAACAATGCTTCTACAAGTTGCTTTTCAAAATGGATGTGTTCAAGCATAGTTATATGTTTTTTTTTTATCAGTATCGTTAATACATGCTTAATGCAACTTGAGACTCACTTTACTCATTTTTCATACATAGTGACATATATGTTTCCTGTAAGCATAAGATGTTAGATTGCATTGTGTCATAATCACTACATATGTCACTAAGATGTGCACAAAGATTACAAGCATTTAGTGAAAGAATGGAGATGGATCACAATGATTGTATTGATGAATAATCATTTTCTAATTTCCATTTTGCAGTCTTTGCAAATGTTTCATTTCACAATTTATTTTTTTCTTAACCTTGAAATGAATTTCACTATTTAGATTTGCTTGACCTTGAAATTAATACTTGCGAGAGCATTTAGTAAATACAATGACTCTATGTTTCTCACACATGATAGAGTTGTGTATACTAAGACATGCACTTGTACTCCAGTAGGATCGAATGCAAGCCTATCCAAGTTAAACCCTGTGACCTATGTATCATGTGTGCACATGCAATTTGAATTGGGAATTATTTATGTATCTTCAAATGAGACATCTTTGGTGCCATAAACATTGCTTTTGATATTCGTAGTATTGGTGTCCAATCATGTGCATGTTTGAAGTATACAAATACACCAGTTTTGTAGATTGTCGATGACCAATATTAGGGTCATGGAACTTATTCCATAGAACATCAACCTTATATGTATGGGTATATATGATTTAACTATTCCATCTGCACCATTTACTTACCCATCTTGTGCATCATAATAGTAGGCATGCATTTCAACTAGCATGTTCAACTTTATCACAATTTTTTAAGGCAAATTAGTTGCATCTTGATGCCTTGTAACATTGCCATTGTTCTCTTCATCTTCATCAATTTCATTGATTAAAATTTCATTGCCAGGCATGAGCATTAACATTTTCTTGTTATGCATTGCAACTTCCTTGTTTTTTGTAAAATAAATAGAGAAATATTGGATCATTTGGTACATGGCACATGCAAGTTGTATTAATATATGTTATATCATCACATGTTTGAATATTTGCTTGCATTCTATTTAAAATTGATATGAATCTCTCATCTTTTTGTCACATAGTCATATACAATTGGAAGCACTTGACATTATACATCCAAAAATCATGTGTTATTGTTTGATAGCTGATTCTTGGTTGTTCAAAAATTAGAGTCTTGAATTGTTTATGCTTGGTACAAATCACCACAAAATATCATTTTAAATTTTCAAAAGTAATTGGGTTGTACATGTTTTATGTTTCAAAGTATATTTTCAGTAGAATATAATAATTTACTATTGATCATAGATGCTTCATCTATGAAATCTAGCCACAGTTCATGATATAACTTTGATAAGTTGTCTAATACTTCTTTGTTGAGTGGAAAGAATTGGGACTTGTTAAAAGGAACTAAAATCCAGAATGGATTGTTGTTCCACCCGCATTATATGCATCTTTTCTTGTATATGCTAATACTAGACCTTTGGTTTCATAGGATCAATTGTGGTCTATGAAATCATATATTCGTATAAGCATTTGGAAAATTTCTTTTATTGTGAGTGTCTCTCCTACCCCTACTCCACCTATAATAAATAGGTAAGTTGGTCCTTATGGTTCATGTGTGTCTCTTCTAGATGTTGGAATATTACCTCACTTAAAGGCTAACTTTTCTCTCCCACTTTTCAGTAGAATAACCTCGACACAGTTGCACTGCGCACTCAAAAGGCACAATCCCTTTGATTTTTAAATATACCATTGCATAAATCTCTTGTGCTGAGAGTTAGAGCCAAGGAGAATATTTAAGGATTTGGCAACTGGCCTTTATACCAAATGGGACTCCTACACCAAATGGTGTGAGGTCTAATTGGGACTTCATATCAGGGAAATCTCATGAATGTTGGCAGGTCCAGAACCATGAACATATTTATGGTGATAGAAGGAGGGAAGCTAATAATTTATGACATATAGACCCACTGACCCCCGTAATCCATCTTCTGCTCAAGGTGACAAAATTCACTCCATCTCCCCTACTTGTACTTCTGAAAATGGTGACTCTTCCCACCTGAACATGAAATCTCGTATGATCAGCTTCAGGTTGTCTGCCTCATCACCTGTCAGTTTTCAAAAGCTCTTGGATTGATTCTTAGAGTCATCAGTCTTCCATATTTTCAAAAGAATAACAAGACCACCCCCACAGGAATAGTAGTCTCGTCCATTGAAGAAGTGGTTCTCACCACTCTTAAAGAATTAGCAAGCTCCATGGAAAGGGAAGAAGAGCCTCCACTCTTTCAAGGAGGTAATAGAGGCAACCCCTTACTCTTAGGTTGAACTTTTGGTGGGACATACAAAGAAGAAGAGGAAGAAGGAGAGGAAGAGGAACATTCAGATTTAGAAAAGGAAGAGTAGGAAAACGAAGAGGAAGACATGGCAAAGAAAAATATGGGCTAGATGAATCAGAGCCCATTGATACTTCTGGGTGTCTTGCACAAGATGCCGAGGCACGTGAAGAAGTTCTTAACGAAATATGACCCTGAGAAGATAGAGGAGTCAATATTAGAATTTGATTGAGGTAAATATTTTCTTTTATTAGATTTGAGTTTGAAGAACTAGAATGGAGAAACCTAGGAAAGGTTCAAATAAAGGTCAAATGAGTTATGAAGAGTGTAGGATAAGTATTGCAAAGATGAAAGCATAATTATATATGCTACGGGAATGGTTTCAAGAGAAAGTGAATGAAGACAGAAGACATGGATGGAGAATAACGAAATGGGTCAAGTAGAATCTATTGCAACATAGATGGAATGTTATGTTGATGAACACACTTGAAAAAATACATATTTCTTTGTTGGAGAAGGAGAAACTCATATGAATTGAGTCACAACAAAGAGAATTTGCTAAAAACCAGAAATTCCATGGTGGAAATTTGGTGCCTGAAGAATCAAAAGAGACCAAAAGGTCTGATATTTTTAAAGCTGGTAGTTTTTCTGTGAATGCAGGTGGAATTTGTTGCTATAGAGATAGCTAATGACCATTGTTTTGATCAAGAAGTCTTTTGTGAACCTGAAGGACAATGGGATGATTATTCTTCATTCCATGAAGTTGAGTTTGCAGCTCAATTAGAGAAAAAACCAGTAGCTGAAGAGCCAGAGGCCAAAGAAGTTGGAGTTAGATATCTTCTTGCACATTATATTTGAGAGCTTCATTTCATATTGGATGAAACCCTACCTTTAGTGTAAGATGCAAAACAGAGATAGTCCATGGGAGAATAGAGGAATGTTTTGTTTGAGTTTCACCTTCATATAGATGCCATCCTTACCATCAAATCCTGTCTTTGGTGTAGATATATTGACTAATGGATATATATTTCTCATAAAATTACTCTCAAGTTGTACATGGTCTTATCTAATTTCGACTGCACTAACTTGAAGAGCTTGCCCACGGAGTTATAAAATCTCAACTGCGATGGATAATTTCTTCAGTTCTCCCCTTGCTCAAACTTTGAGAAGAGAATGCCCAACTGGTTTTAATTTTTGATTTTCCAATTGAATCTTGATTAGCATTAGTACACCATTCAATTGAATTGGACACTCTGAAAATAATGTTTAGAAAAAAAACATGTTTCAAATATTTCACAAGGTATTCGGTCTAATCAGACCATATGTACACACACATTTTGATGAAATGTTCATGTGTTTGAATTATGGAATGGCTGAACCATTATCTAATTATATGTTTTGTTACATTGTACATATGTCATATAAAGTGTTTGGTATGCTCACTGTGCATATTAATCTTAGTTGATTACACTGCAAGAGGACTCGGTGTGCACTCAAAATATGCTCTAGACTTGCCTTCAAAACAAGCCGAGTCTGTCAAAACTAAGCAAATTTTCTATGTTTAGAAAAAAACATGTTTCAAATATTTCACAATGTATTCGGTCCGATCAGACCATTTGTACAGACATTTTGATGGAATGTTCATGTGTTTGAATTATTGAATGGTTAAACCATTCTCTAATTATATCTTTTGTTACATTGTAACATATGTCATATAAAGTGTTTGGTACTTGGTGTGCACTCAAAATATGCTCCCGGCTTGCCTTCAAAACAAGCCGAGTCTGTCAAAACTAAGCAAATTTTCCAAGATTTGGTGATTACTTGGTGGGTGTACTCAGCGAGTCCATATGAAAATCTTGGAACATCTATTCAAAAAAAGTTAAATATTTATGTGGGTGTACATAGTGAGTCCATATGAGAAGCTTGGCACATCTATTTAAAAACATTTCAATATTTACGGAATTTTTAGAATTTTGAGTTTATTTTGTGAAGTTTTCTGAAGCTGAGTTGTAATTCGACTCCTTGGTTTTTCCATGTCATTATTCAGTCCAAGGTGTAACTTTGTTTTATTATAAAATAACATTAGCTGATCCTCCCATGTAGCTAAATGCACCTGTCCTCAATCTGTTTGGGTGAGGGAGTGCCTAGATGCCGGAATGAAATTTTTATTCAATGTTTCAAATGCCAGATGACCGGCAAATTAGGAGCGTTTCTGACTTAGGAAGTGTTTCTCATGCTTGATAGACCATTGAAATTTGGAGCCCTATATCAACATATGTAGCTTAAGGGTTTAGCACAGAGAATCGTATTTTTCTATCAACTATTTCCTTGAGAGTGCAAGAGAATCCTATCCACTTAAGTGGAAGGAGCAACATGCAAACCGAAATCCGTAGTAAATATTAGGAAGTTGCTGGAGAGATAGGGAACCATTATGGCCATATATTATGTTGGCTGAAAGCATCTGTCCCTGCTTCGGTCGGGGGAAGTCCCTTCCTACCTTTTTCTTGCCTCTTCAGTACATAACACTTTATTATCATGGCAATTGCCAACTGAGCTGGACCTTGGGTAATTGATAATTATTTGTTCTCAAATGATTAATAATTGATGTTTATATCCGTATCATTTTTTATATGGGGATTTATTTAATTCTTTATATGTTTTTTTGTAATATGTATTTGATAAATCTTTCAATCCTTAAATTTAGAAATCTGTAGCAACTGCATCCTGTCTACGCCTGCAGCCCTATTTTAGTAACCTTGCCATCAAGTTAAAGCGACGATTCACACAAAGAAATATGTAGCTAAGATGTTGTCACCACGTCATCTCTATTCTGTTTGGTTAATCTGAATTAGATGATTCACACTTAAAGAAATATGTAGCTAAGATGTTTGTCACAAAGTAATCTTTAGGTTGTTTTGGTTGTTTTGTGAATTGACATATACTAGAGGTTCTAAATTCCTGTATTTTTATTCCAGTTTTGTTCTTGCATGTGATTAAGGATTAGATTAATGGTGCTTGAATCGACTGCAATTAAGGTTTTAAACTAGTTGTTGTTTAGTTGTGTTTCTCTTCATGCCAGAAATTATCTAGTTGGTTTTCCCTCAGATTGTTTCTGAAAATGTTGAGAATTTTACAGTCGCCATCCCGAGGTCAAATGGGCCCAGAGGACTGACAAGATCTATATCACTATACTACTGCCCGAAGCTAAGAATGCCAATGTAAAACTTGAACGTGAAGGAAAACTAACCTCTTTAGTGACTGCTGGATCCATAGATACTCCATTTGAACTAAACTTGGAACTTAAGTCTTGACAGAACCCTAAAAAGTTGGCGCTAAATCCAAAAGAAGAGCATAAGCCGTCTGATTAAAAAATTGATAGATCTACGGTCATGGCGAGATTGAAAAACATGAAGGTTAATCCAAAATCGGACACGATATTTTATTAAACTGGGTTGATAGCTCAGTTAATCTGGGTCGTCTGATTAAAGGAGGCAGATCTGACAGATATCGCGTGGAAAAATGCACGTATGTTAGTTTCATTTTAGAACCCGATGATATCAAATGTGGTTTAATCAAGTTGGGTTCCAGATCGAATCCGTACCTGAGAAGTTTATGAGTGGCAATGTTATTCTTTTCGGTTCCATGGGTAGAAGCGAAGGTTTGCCATATTACTGTATTTCGGGTAGGAAAGGCAGTTCGACTATTCCTTTCACACAGTTTTTATCTATTTTACAATGCCCAAAGTAGCTACAATTTGGTGAATCTCTAACTAATCCAACCCATAATGATTACAGTACTCGCAGTTAACTCGGTCAGCTCTAATTCCCCTGTTCCTCCCCCTTAAGGTAGCTTCAAGTGTTTAATACTCCAGTTGTATACCTTTCAGTTTTTCTGCCTTGAGTTTTTATGCTACCATATGCTTTTTGCAGTCCTCTCACATTAAGAGTTTTGTTCTTGTGGCCAATGCGATTTCAAATTGAACACTTACTAGATGCTACTGCTTAGGTTCTGCTTGAGCAACTACCCCACAACAGACCTCACATTATCTAAATAGAATTTTTAGACACAGAAATTGGGAAACAACAAAGAAAAAAATTCAAACAGTTATACGGTATAAATATATTTCCAAATTGCACATCGATCTTTCAAATTGCAAAATCACTAGCAATGTCTCACAACAAATTGCAATGTACAATTCAAAAACAATTTCCAATCCAATTAGCCTGTGCGCGAACAATGCACCGAACACAAGCGTTGACATTAGATCAGCTTGTAATTGATGCGACTAATGTCACAAAACATAGTCTAGTCTATAGTGCACTATCACGTGTTAGAACTATCGACTCACTATACTTGACTAACAAATTGGCACAAAAAAGCTTCCATGTCAAAAAGAAGATAATCAATGAAATGGCCCGACTAGAAACAATTGGTGCATGGAAACTAGAATTCGCAAAGAAGAAATCTGATAACAAGAATGTTTTATCGATTGAAAATCTAAACACATGTAGTCTACATGCACATCTTAGTGACGTGATCCATCATAGGGACTTAATGGACAATATGATTCTCTGTTTTCAAGAAACTCATTTGTACATTCTGCCAATAGACAAAGAATTCTAATCATTCAATTTTTCCATTGCACATTCTACACATGGAATTCTTACTTGTATAAACAAAAAAATATCTATTAAAGAAACAAAGACATTTTGTAAAAACAAAACAGAGCTTACACCAATTGACATGTACTTTCAACAACCGATTTGCTTAATGAACATTTATGCAGCACCATTTGAACAAGTATCCATGATAATGCAAATAATTAAAGAAGAAAAATTGCAAACTACATATACCAATCGTGTTTTTCTTAGTCATTGGTGAATTCAACATTGACATCCAACTACAAAAATCTCGTAGGAAAATCTTTGTACAGTTTATGGAAATGGAAAACTTATAAGAAATAACAAGCATACTATCTCCGCAAAAAAAAACAATAATAGACCATATCTAGACAAGCTTGCCTATAAAAGAGTGTGAAATAAATGTAACATGGGTATATTGGTCTGATCATAGCATATTCTATGCCCTACTAGCTCTAACAACACTTTTCTGTGCAATCTGCTAAACATGCCATAAAACAAAGTCTATTTTTTCCACTTTTTTTGCACCTTTTGTTTTCTCACAACAAAATCAATGTAACATTGCGATACAAGTTTATGTACAACTTGCTAAACATCATATTCGAACATATTCTATGTTCTCTAAGAAACATCAATATCCATTCGACATGCTAAGAGTTTATGTTTTGCAGCTTCTTGCAACTACTTTGGGCAAACTAATCCAGGTATGTAACAAAACATAGAATAACATTATACACATACTTACTATTGCATAGAACACATTTTGCTTATAAACCTAATAGCTTGCACTCATGCCCTATACAGGGAAATAATATGAAAAGACAACACGAAGAAATTACTTCTCCAGAGACTTGAAGCTTCTGAGAATCTAATGGAAAGTATCTAAACAAGCTTTATATCTCTTCTTACATGTTTTCTAATGCAAAAAATATGTTAATTCAGATTCTTTTAATATTGTTCCATAGACAAAAACAAGAAGAGGATTATGAAATAAAGGCTAACCATCAAGAATGCAATCGATCACGATAGAAGAACTGAAGATCCTGAAACTCGAAACAATATTTCATGGTGACATTCTTGTAATGTATAAAACAATACTCGATTAAATACATGGAATTGAATTGTTACATTCTGATCTAGTTGATAGGAAAGGGAATATGGTAATTACACTGAATGTGCCACATAATCTCATTTCTATTGTTGAAGCCAAACTTGCAGTTAGCCAGGGAATTTGTATCAAAGATTTTAAGATCTCTCGAAAAACAATTTATGACCATGGAGATTGCACTTTCATATTAGTTCTACGTGATAAAAGCACTGTAGAAACAATTCTAGCCATCTGTAACCAGTACAAATTTGTACCAACAACAACATTCAGTCATCTCACAAACACAAGAATTGTATTCGCGATCGGCACAATCGATGGCCTTGTAACATCTGCAAAACAAATAGGTAGTCAATATGTGCTAAATATCAAGGATGGTCAATCTCAAAAAGAAAAAGCTATGGTATGTACAAATTCAATCATATATATTTTTTACATTTACTTAAACAAATTTTAAAGAAATTACTTTTAACACCAGTACATTTTATAATTCACATTTATCTCTTTAGTACGCTTGTATCACTTTTCATATCCATGAAAAAACAAATTTCAGAACAAGAAGCACCAACAGTATTGTTTCGAAATGTAGTTAGAGGAAAAGAACACAGATCACTACGCAAGTGCAAGTCCACCTTCATAACAACTGTCAATTTGAATAGAGTACTTGTAGACCTGAGCAAACTAATTGTGTCAAAAACAAAGTTTGTTTCATAGTTCATTATGGTCCTTTGTTCATTGTCCTCCTAAATTCAGCTCCTTTATTTATTGTACTCCTAGCATTTTCTATTACAATATGTAACATTAAAACTACACTGGAACGTGAACCAGGTAAAAGGAATGCTGACGATATCAAACATTCATGTAGAACCTGTTAGTGTCAGTCTTTCCATCCTTCCTCTAGTGATCAAATATGCTCTTACAAAGTGGTCTCAGAGTGTCAAGGTCAAATTTTGTCATTTCAAAGAGTCTTCAAGCAAAATTTGGTCACTAGGCATTAGGTCTAGGGTTTGCTCTCACTCTTTTCAAAGTTGCCCGAATGCCAATCTATGTCACTATTCAGCTGAGTCTATCATCATTCATAGGGTTGTCATTATCATCTCAGTGTCTAATGAGTGATTTTACACCTTGTTCATGCTTCAGTTGCGCCTAGGTAAGGTTCATTTCCCTCTCCTAAGGTTTTGAAGGCAATTTTTCTCGGACGGTCAAATCATCAGCAAAACTTGTTTCCTGATGTTCATACACCTTCCCCTATCCTTAAAGTACCTTACCAAATTCTTCCCATCATTGAGATTCCCCAAATTCCTCATTTTCGCACAAACCCTAGTTTCTAGCTACAACCTGGCAATTTTCTAGGTTGGGCCTGTGTTTTTCCATTTTGGACCCCTTCCCCTCACTCAATCTCTAAGATTCCACTTCCCTCTGTTTCCTAACATCCCTCCCTACTTCCAAAAATTTCCCCAAGAATTTAGAAGCCCCTTATCCCCTTCATTTCACTTCATTTCGACAAAATCCCTTGTTCCACACATCGGGATAGGTTTCACTCAAATGATGTTTCAGAGCAATCAAAGATGCATTTTGCAAAACTGAGAGAGGTTTTTGTCCACAACATGTCAAGGAAGAAAAACCTCCTTCACTTTTTACACAGGTGTCATCGTTTTAGAGAAATGTCAAAATTACAATCGCTAGATCCAAGGAGGTTGGCCAAGGCACTAAAACGACGGAAAAGGCCCGATCCACTCCAAATTTTGGCCAAAGCCTCTTTGACTGAGCAATGGTACTTGATTGGGGACTTCCAGCCCAAATTTCAAGAAATTTGGAGAAAATTTTGTCAATTGTGAATTTTTTGTGCCAAACACAGGTTTTCTTCCCTTTCGATTGGGAGGTCATTTTGAGGAAAAGTTTGCATTTTTGGATTTTTCATGCAAAAATACACTTGCTCAGCAAAGACCAAGAAATTTCACCAATTTTTGAGCCTCCAGAAGGTCAAAAAACAAGCAAAAAATGACTTTCTGCCACCTTTTTGACACACAGGAAGCAATCTTGGGAGATTGCAATTTTGGAGGGGCAGATGACCACCAAATTCAGAAATTCCACTTGGGTTGGAAAGTAGACATCGCGAAATTTCCAAAACGCCAACTTTTACCTCATTTGGACACCTGGAAGTGCCTCAAAAACTGCTCCAAAGGTTCGCGACCCGTTCAGAATCAGTGCGCGACCCGTTGGGCAATTTTCACAGAAATTGTACCTACAGCTCAGCAAAACGCAGTTTTGACTAGGTTTGAATTTTTGGAGTGGATTTTGATCCTCCTTGATGTAAATGATGTAATTTTATGATATTTTGACACTTATTTATCTCTTCTAGAAGATTCATTCATGAGATAGGCAAAAATTAAAGGAATGAATTGGTTTCCTAGCTTATAGAGGCAAATTGTTTTGACTACCTAGATTTTAGTGCTCAGTTTGGAATTGGTTGAAACAACTCCTAGGATAGTGAGCTCGACCCCTAGAGGCAAGAAAAGATGTTAGCTTGCCTATATTATGTACTTGCTTAGTCATTTTCATGGTTGGACTCTTGAGGGAGAAAGCTTCTATTGTATTACTGATTGTATCACTGCATTTTGCAAAGGAAGAAAGACCAGGGTTTTGCAGTCCTTTTTGGGATTCCTGTGGTTACATGTATTGATGGTGTGTTTCTCTTTGTACTTGTAAGTTTGTTATGTGTATCATCTTCTTACTTTTTCTTCTGCAAATTAGGCAAATGAAGTGTTAAGGTAGAATTC
>APFE030601614.1:7923-19250 GCA_000404065.3 Pinus taeda | reverse complement strand
GAAAGATGTTAGCTTGCCTATATTATGTACTTTCTTAGTCATTTTCATGGTTGGACTCTTGAGGGAGAAAGCTTCTATTGTATTACTCATTGTATCTCTGCAATTTTTTGCTAAGGAAGACCAGGGTTTTGCAGTCTTTTTTGGGATTCTTGTGGTTACATGTATTGATGGTGTGCTTCTCTCTTTGTACTTGTAAGTTTGTTATGTGAATCATTTTCTTACTTTTTCTTCTGTAAATTAGGCAAATGAAGTGTTAAGGTAGAATTCATGGTTGCTATGCTCTGCCTTTAAGTTTGCTTAATATCAATGTTTTCAGCTGTTTAAGGAGAATTCAAGGTGATTGCTTGCTCTCCTTAGCTCCTCACCAGTCATTCTAAATCCATCCAAATATTTCAAAGGCATCAATACAGTCTCCTACCTTGCCCCAAAGAACCCCCTGCAAAAACTGTGTCCAATCCCCGCACCCAAAATTGCCTTTCTCGAATTTTCCACCAAAACCCTAAAAATCCCAAATCAAACATTTTTATTAGTTTACTAGCCTAAAATCAGTGTTCTTTATTGGTTATCTCAGCTCGTTGAAGACCTTTTGCTGAGATAGACCGGAGAGAGCCCTCTCTTGCCCCGTAGGGCTAGATACGAGGCTAAGTGGTTTGATGTTGCCTTGGAGTTTACCTTTTTCAGCCTGAGGTGAAATTTCAAGCGCTAACAGAACCTTTTGTAACAATTTGCAAAAAATGCTCTCTTCCACCAGATACATTCGAAACAGTTTTCACAGATCAACTTAATTGTTCCACATGTAAAGATTGCATATCGACGTCGTCTACAATTTTACTACAGTATCAAAATAGACACAAACGTTCAGTACAAGTGCATCATGAAAAATAGTTTGCTACTAGAGCTTTGTCCATCTTTAACAGATCTGACATATGAAAAATATCTAGAAGACGTTGCTGATGTCACATACAACCCACGAGACTTCCACGTACAAAGCAGTTTTCTGCTCGATAGTTCAGATGTTATTTTGTGCACAGAATATTTCAATTTTAGTATCAAAGAGGATTAGTCTCTTCTATCATCTCATGCATCTACCTGCCATGGTGCTCCACTGTTATTTCTTTTTCATGAAATTTGTTCAAATTGTACTACCTTGACATTTTGTTTCATAAACCATGCTACTAAGAATAGCTGGAAAAATAGGTTACCATTTTGCAAATGTAACCAGGGTGCATTAGAACATATTGATGATCATTTCATATTCGCCTTCATACCAATGTAAAAATAAATGTGTCAAATATGCACAAAATCACTTCCAACGTTCACCTCTATCTTGCTATATGTGTCTAAATATTGCTATCTTATTAACCCTAGCCAATCCTACATTATTTGATTCCTCTACGTGTTAATAAGAAGAGGCTTTCCTAGTTGTTCCTTAGCTAGTGACAATGCCATGTCTAGATAGGAAGCTTATGCTTTTTAATATCTCAAATGGGGAACTAAACCTAGAAAATACATAGTTGATCACTAAAATGCAATGAGATGTACTTTTTAAATTTTTACCAATGTTTATTAGAAATCAATGTCAACTAGCCAACATAGGAAAATGTAAAAATTTGGGTCAGAGTTAGAGTTTGAGGTAGGCGGTCGAGCTTTAATTTGACTTATTGGGTGGCCCTTCTCAAATAAGTAACTAAAAAAGGGGGCTAAGGCTAAGGCTTGTATCATAAGGCTTAACGCATGGGTAATGGCAATACTTATACACCTGTATTCAAGATATAAGCATTACTACATGTCAACTAAAATACCAGGTTGCTTTATAATTATTTTCTGAGTTGGACTGGGGATATCTTACACGCTCCCTTGTTCTCTAACTGTTGTAATTTCGATTCCCTTCACCTCTTTTGATGGTTTCTTAACATTATTAATTTTCTTCATAAGTTCATTCTTTCTATTTTATTTGAAAATTTCACTTAATTGCTATCTACTATCGATCCTATGGTTTTCTCCATCCAGAAAACAGAGTTCTGAAGAAAAGAGTCATACATTGCATAAGATATGAAAGAGATAAATAAATTATTGTTTTGACTTTTATGGTGAACATAGTTAGCATTCCATTTTCAATTGGAGGGTTTCAATTAATGTGTGTAGATCTCATAGAAATCTTAGGGATTATGAGATCCTTAAATAGAAATTAGTTGATTGATTTATGGAGAAGATTATGGATTTAGAAGTGTTCAGTTTGAAATCGCATTGGCCACAAGAACATAACTCTTAAAGTGAGAGGACTACAAAAAGCATATGGTAGCATAAAAACTCAAGGCAGAAAAACTGAAAGGTATACAACTAGAGTATTAAACACTTGAAGTTGCCTCAAGGGGGAGGAACAGGGGAATTAGAGCTGACTGAGTTAACTGTGAGTACTATAATCATTAAGGATTGGTTTCATTATGGGTTGGATTAGTTAGATATTCACCAAATTGTAGCTATTATGGGCATTGTAAAACAGATAAAAACTATGTGAAAGGAACAACGAAGCTGCCTTTCCTACCCTAAATCTGGTAATATGGAAAACCATCGCTTCTACCCATAGAACTGAAAAGAATAAAATTGCCACTAATTGTTACAAATCCATTTGGGTACATCAAATCCCAACATTCAGATAAGTGTTTTAGGGCTCATCAAACCCTAATTTCAGTTGCTATATGCCCTAAACAAGTCACCCCTTTGAATGCCTCCTTCCCAGATAGTTTCATGGCTTGAAGACATCCAGAAATCATCTCTAGAAGAACCAACGCTAAGCCCTTATGAAGGTGTGCTGCAGAGTAGTTAAGTCCACTACCAGGGTGTTCTGCAGAGCAGTTAGGCTTCCTTTCACCTACGCTGGGTGAGAATGAGAGAAATTCACATAGGGTTTTTGGAATATTCTTATCTTTTGGAGTCATCTAGAAGTTTCCCTGCCTTATCAACTCCTATGAGCTCAAAAATTGATGAGGAATGAGTTAAGGAGCATCTTATCCTCTCATCCCTTCCTCCATGGAGGTAATTCTAAGTATGGAAGGCCATTCAATGTCAATGTTAATGACAAAACCTCCTTCATCTTCCTATAAGTTGACCACTCATCTAAGTGATCAGGGGATCGATTATGTTGAATTGTAAGGAGATAATGCTGCTATGAGACTTGACTTTGGAAAAAATGATGTGATGCCACAAGATTGTCTTACTTATGATGTGATGTGGATGGGATCCAAGCTGATGGAATGACTTTGAATCAGACACTGATGGTTGTATTTCCTTGTTCTATCTAAATAAAATGTTTGAGCCATTTTCCATATGTTGTGTTCTTTCATAATGCTTATATGTATGAATTTCTTCTGATTATTTTCAGTTATGTTCAATGGATCGTATGCTTTGATTGATTTTTTTCTTCTATTGTGTTTACAGGGTACTTCTCAAGCAAATTAAATATGGGAAGGAGCGATGGAATCGATACAAGGGGGATGAGTGGAAAGCAGGACTACAGGTAGGCCTTCTATCCTCTCTTGTTATCTATTGTTCATAGGGAAAGTTGAAAACACTTTAAACTATTGTTCTAGGGACAAATGCTTGTCTAGTGAATTAGTGTTTATCTATAAATGCTAAATTCTCCAAAACAAATTGGCGACTCCACTAGGGAAGAATCCTCTTTCCTAGTAGCTTATCCCCCTCCTAAGACATTCTTGTAGACCCTACTTGTGTTCATTGACTGTATTTCAGCTCCTTTGCATTGAATTTTGGTCAAAACTTGGGGTTAGATGACTCTTGAGTGGCCTCTCAGAAATCAACGCAGGCTTGGTCAGGGGATAGTGCTCTATAGAGCACCCTTGAGTGAGAGACAGTGCTCTGCAGCACAGTTAGGTCTTCCTTGACCTGCGCTGATCAACCTTGGGTTAAATTCCCACCTTTGGAAAGAGTTTTTGCCAACTTTACTCTATCTGCTGCTTGCTGATTGATCAATGAATGTCATGTCTCAGAGGAAAATTTTCTATCTCCTGGTCTATCTCAACTTTGGTAGTATTGATTAATGTTTCTTCATGTTTTCTTTGTCATTATTGATCAATTGTTAAATTTACGATATAATTGATTAATCTTCATTCGAAAGAAAGTGTTGTAAACTCTTCTCTTCCTTTGAATTTGAACTATCATAAAAGTCTTCATTCATATGAAAGATTGATTGATTGTGCATATTTCCTATTTGTTCATATTAACATTAAGGGAATCGAAAAGAAAAAATTCCATCGTTCATATTGTAGTTTGTGAATGCTTGAAAGGAATAGCTAGGGAAATTGCATTAGATGTGCTCTTTGCTCTTTCTGATTGCTTTATCGCTACTAGCTAAGGATTTTCAATGTTAAATTGAATGAAAGAATGTTTATCATAGTAGTTGCATTTTAGGAATTGAAAACATAAATCACATGGTGAACCATCAAAGGCAAATTCTAAAGAAGATCAACTTAAAATTTATCTGAATTTACCTAATGGAGCATTGTCACCTAACGAAAAACATTTAGAGGTCTAGGCTAGAGACGTGTTCCGATGTCGTAAAACAAAGCAGTCCTTGCTAACTTGTCTGCAATACATCCTGAGTGTGATACATCATTCCACGTACGTGAGTATATTGTAGCTCGTCCATGTACCTTCGGGTATATAGGGAGATGTTACAATACGTAAAATATATGGGAATTCTCTCACTGTGTGGTTTTGCATTAGACAACGCTTATACAGACTAGGCCTGTACATACCTTCGGGTATATATGGGAAGAAAACATTAGGTTGCTATCCATCCTTAGGTAACCGAGTCAACTGCCTTGTACACTATGATACACCGAACATAGCATTCGAGGAGATTTCCTGCCCATACTTCTTGGTTCGCCAGGAGGTATTCTGCAGTTCACAGTTGCTTGGTAAACCTTTTTCCTAGATTATCCCTGTTTTGTTTTGTTATGTTAATTTGATTAAAATAAAATTAATTGACTACGAATAACATCTTCCATGCTCACTCCTTAGTTTATCTTATGTTGAAACATATGGCGACAAATCCGGAGTCCATCGATCAAGGAATTCCTTTTGATGGGAATCCTAGTCCTTTTCCTTCTTTCGAAAATATCGGTGCTCCTTATATGGCAACACTATCCCTACTGAGACTTGCCATTGGCTTGCCACTATGGTTGTTTTCAACCTCCTTGGTTCAAAATGTTGTGATTTCTTTGAAATCGAGTACACCTCCAACTGGACAAAATCAACTTCTAGTTGATCCTAGAGTTGACCCTTTGCCTTCTTCCTCGGTTGTTTTTTCCTCCTCTTCTTCCTCTTTGCCTGGTGAAAGTATTGGTACTAGTAACTAGGTGGCTAAGAATAAAAAGAAAGGGAAGATGAAGAAGAAGAAGCAAATTTAGCAGAGGGGCAACCAAGCAACTATTTCTTTGAATGCAACATTTGATGAGAAACAGTCCGTCAAGCCCCACAAAGCTCTATATCCATGCAAACTTTGTGCGGGAGACCATCTTGTTCAAAACTGTCTTGATATTCCTCAGATCTTAGAAGAATGGTCTTCTCAATCACATAATCCTATGTCATCAACTTCAAGAGATCATGTTAGTGGCACACCATCAACTAGTGGTAGTAAAGTTCATGGAAACAAAGGTAAATTTAAGTTTCCCAGTAGGTTATGTGAAGGGAATCACCCCATTCACCTTTGTCCCTATCTAGATGAAGCCAAAAAAATGTTGGATAACAGTCTTGCTTCACTGCAACAACTTCCATCTGGTTACAGGAAACTCTCCCTAAATCCTTCACTAGTTGATGAATTGACTGACCAAAATCAACTGTCGATAAAACCCACTCTCTTTGAAAGTGAATCTTATGAGTCTATGCCCAACCCAAATCAACAGGTCAAAGTAACAGTTGATCCAATTTCACCTTCAGCTAGTCGTACCTTTCTCAAAGAGAGTGAATATGATACCACTCAAGTTCTTTTTGTTTCTTCGGATTCTAATGAGCTTGGTAGCAATCCTCCTTTTCCATCAAGACAGGAGGAAAATCCTCCCATTCTCATAACTCAAGGGGTTAATTCTCCTGTTTCTATGGTACCCCCTCCAAGTAGTCTAGTCACTTGCTTTAATTGAAACCGATTGGCAGGATTTCGTCTTCCTCCTTATGTGCCTTTCTAGATCATAGTGCAGGTTTGTAATATGATTGTATCTGGCACTATTATAGATGAAGATGCATCTGTGAGTATCCTTTCCTCAACTGCTTGGCAAGCACTCGGTTCGCCGCCACTTGTGCCAGTTACCCATAATCTGTTAGCTTTTAAGAGAGGAACCAATCAACCATTAGGGATCCTTCCTTAGTTGCCTATTTCTTTGGGAGGAACAGAACGTGATGGTAGTCCCATTACAATTTATTTCTTAGGCATGACTATGTTTATGGCATGGGAGCTATTGCTTCAACATTCTTTTGAGTGATTTGTTTCCTGCATGAAGGCAAAATTGTCACCGTTGACCAGCTTTCATTTCTTAGTCCAAATATGGCCTCCAATCAACCATCTTCCCTAAATGGTCTGTTTGTACCAATGGTATCATCTCTACCATGGGTCAATTATGTGGGAACCCATTCCATACCTACATCAAGTGACAATCAATTCAGTGATGTTGTACATCATGTACTGTGGGCATTGGAACCTGATCTCTCCTTCATGACCTATTATGAGTTGTGATCAAAGGAAAATGAGGATAGTTCTTTTACTATGTCAACCTCATTAAAATGAAACAAGGAATATGAGGATAGTTCCTTGTCTTGTGTCAACCTTGTTAAAAAATGAAACCAAGGATATGAGGATAGTTCTTTTATTGTGTCAACCTCATTAAAAATTGAAAAATCTCCCACGAGGATAGTTCCTAGTCTTATGTCAACCTTGGTAAAAAATGAAACAAGGAATCTGAGAATAGTTCCTGGTCTTGTGTCAACCTCATTAAAAAATGTAATAAGGAATACGAGGACAGTTCTTGGTCTTGTGTCAACTTCATTAAAAAATGAAACAAGTGTCTATGAGGATAGTTCTTTTACTATGTCAACCTCGTTAAAAAATGAAATAGTTCCATGAGGATAGTTCCTGGTCTTATGTCAACATCGTTAAAAAATGAAACAAAGGGTATGAGCATAGTTCCTTGTCTTGTGTCAAGCTCATTAAAAAATGAAACAAGGAATATGAGCAGGGTTCCTTGTCATGTGTCAAGCTCATTAACAAATGAAACAAGGTCCCTTGGAGAAAAGTTCCAAGTCGAGTCTTTGAGTAGTTCTCATAAAATCCCAATCGAGTCTTTCACTTGACCTTGTATACGAACCTTCATTCCATCCACTTGATAGCCACAAGTAGTCTACTTAGGTGAATGTAATGAAGCTTGGGGGGCATGCATCTAGTGGCAAAGTTAAGTTTCCCTGTAGGTTATGTGAAGGGAATCACCCCATTCACCTTTGTTCACATATGGACAAAGCCAAAAAAGTGTTAGATAACCGTCCTGCTTCACCGTAGTGACTCCCATATGGTTACAGGAGACTCTTCCTTTCATCATGTTGGGGGTATGTAAATCAATATCAAGCATAGTTTTTCATTTCAAGCTTGTGTAAAAATGAAACTGAATCCTAGCATAGTTTTTCATTTTGAGCTTGTGTAAAAATGAAACTGAATCCAAGCATAGTTTTTTCATTTTAAGCTTGTGTAAAAATGAAACTAAACCCAAGCATAGTTCCCTATGGTTCAATCTTGTGTAAAAATGAACCCATTTCCATTTTTAACCCTCATTATTGCCATTCTATCAACCTCTTTTGTCAGATGAGCCTTAGTTGTTTTCATCCCATCGCCACCATCCCTTTGGCTGATTATATGCTTTCACTTGGTTGTTTTACACTGTTTGAGGAACAATTGTAATGAGTGGTCTTATTAGCTATCCTCTTCACATAAATCAACATGTTTTGAGAAGTTCCAACATAACTGGAACCAATTGCTATCCTAGACACCACTCGTTCCTCAAAGTGGAGTCCTCTTTAAGCTCTTTTCAGACTCTCTAAATATGAAAATATTGTCGAGTGCTTGTCCTTTCCAACTTGTTAATAGATTGGAAAAGATATCTCTCTTGTATTATTTTTCGCTTTCTCGAACTTGAGAGATTTATTTATGAAAAAGAACTTGTAGAGTTTTCTTTTTGTACCTTTTCAAACTCTCTAAACATGAAAAGGACCAAGTTATATTTTTCATTAAACTCGTTAAAAACATCAAATAGCAACAAACTTGTCCATCTAGACAAGATCGAGTTTCAGCTTCGCTAGAATCATTAAAACATCAAATAGCGATGGATTCACTCGAAGAATGAAATTATACAACAAGCATATTTTATCCTCCTCAAGCTTGATAAGAATAAAGAGGTATTGTTCAATAATGACTGGGAAAAAGGGGAAAAGGGGAAAACCACTTTATGTTAGCAGGTCGCTCTTGAACATGACACTTTCGCTCCA
The DNA here is from genome assembly GCA_000404065.3 of Pinus taeda. Classification (NCBI taxonomy): domain Eukaryota; kingdom Viridiplantae; phylum Streptophyta; class Pinopsida; order Pinales; family Pinaceae; genus Pinus; species Pinus taeda. The sequence continues at coordinate 10,706 of APFE030601614.1, read as the reverse complement.
TCACCGTGACTATTTGGGTTGGGTTATTAGCTTGATGGTTATCACACTATTCGTATATCATACCATCCATCACTTTTTTCGGCTCAATGCTACCAATTCACTTTAGTGTTGCCAATATGTTCAAGAGAAGTCATCCAGTGAAAATCCATCTTTTGCAATACCATAAACCTTCATTTTCATGACAACCATTCTTGAACCTTGTGTCCTCAGTAAAATTCCATCTCTAAAATCACTACACTCATTTCGTGTCATTCATGTGGGATACATCAAGGCCCTCCTGCGATGAGTCACTTCTTGTCAACATCAACTCATTATCCAAGAAGTTTACTTAGAAACACCCTTGCAGTACCTTGAGTCTTGCATGCATTAATGGTAGGTTTCTCGAATCTGACGATAGGCATACATCAATGGCCTTTGATCGAAAGACTTTGTATGGTGTTCAACATCAAATCATCCATTCACACCATGTAAAATGTACTACAATACCTTGAGGATCATTATCATTACCGGTGATTTCTCTCGCATCTATTAATGGCTTACATCATCGGCTGGTAATCAGATGGTGTCTTCCCATGTTTGACTTCAGGTCACATATTCACATGGTTAAACTCATACCTGAGAAAATGGTTTAACAAGATTGAAGACCCCGGATCTAGTTTCATCCATCTGGGCTGCGATATCAGGAGTACTGAATCATATGTACAATTTCATTACATTGATAGTCATTCCGATCATGGGTCTATATCTATAGACGATTGTTTATGTACATGTAATGAAACTTTATAAGCTAAGCATGGGTATGCATTCCCTCAACAATTCATGTAAAATCAAATGTCATGATATATGTATTGTAATTGATGCAGGTCACCTTCCACTTTGATACCACCTCATCACATCATAAAGCATTTCATTTGACATTGGCATTTTTCCAACTTCATGCTTTAGGGGGAAACTCTTAAAGATCCATTTGGGCATGTCAAATCCCAACATTCATATCAGTGTTTTAGGACTCATCAAACCTTAATTTTAGTTGCTACATGCCCTAAACAAGTCACTCTTTTGAATGCCTCCTTCCCAGACAGTTTCATGACTTGAAGACATCCATAAATTATCTATAGAGGGACCAACGCAAGTAAGCCCTTATGAAGGTCCGCTGCAGAGTAGTTAAGTCCACTACCAGGGTGCTTTGTAGAGCACTTAAACTTCCTTTCACCTGCATTGGGTGACAATGAGCGAAATTCACATAGGGTTTGGGAATATTCTTATCTTTTGGAGTCATTTAGAAGTTTCCCTGTCTTATCAACTCCTATGAGCTCGAAAATGAATGAGAAATGAGCTAAGGAGCATCCTATCCTCTCATCCCTTCCTCCATGGAAGTAATTCTAAGTATGGAAGGCCATTCAATGTCACCATTAATGACAAAACCTCCTTCATCTTCCTATAAATTGACCACTCATCTAAGTGATTAGGGGCTCGATTATGTTGAATTCTATGGAGATAATGCTACGATGAGACTTGACTTTGGAGAAAATGTTGTGATGCCAAAAGCTTGTCTTGCTTATGATGTGATGTGGATGGGATCCAAGTTAAAGGAATGATTCTGAATTGGACACTAATGGTTGTAATTCCTTCTTCTATGTAAATAAAGTGTTTGAGCCTTTTTCCATATGGTGTGTTCTTTCATAATGCTTATATGTATGAATTTCTTTTGATTCCTTTCATTTATGTTCAATGGATCGTATGCTTTGATCGATTTTTGTCTTCTATTGTGTTTACAGGATACTTCTCAAGTGGATTAAGTACGGGAAGGAGTGACATAATCAATACAAGGGAGACAAGTGGAAAGTGAGACTACAGGTAGGCCTTTTATCCTCTCTTTTTATCTATTGTTCATAGGGAAAGTTGAAAACACTTTAAATTGTTTTTTTAGGCAAAACTACTTGTCTAGTGAATTAGTGTTTATCCGTAGATGCTAAATTCTCCAAAACAATCATAAAATTCTTAGGTTATATTCTTGAGTTAACCCACACACACCTTTACCATGCGATCATCGTTGGATCGCGCCCTTCACAATGAATGGATTCGATTGATCCGGAACCCAATTGGATTAAACCACATTTTATAACTCATTGGGTCTGAAAATGAAATTAACATATCTGCATTAATACATGCATTATCCATCAAATCTATCGCCTTTAATCAGATGGCCCAGGTTAACTGATCTATCAACTACGTCCGATTTTGGATTAACCTTCGTGCTTTTTAACAATGCGCTGACCGTAAGATCTGTCAATTTGTTGATCGGATGACTTCCGCTTTTCTTTTGGATTTAGCGTGAATTTGTCAAGGTTTCACCAAGACTTAATTTCTAAGTTTAGGTCAAATGGAGTATCTGGGGATCCAGCGGTCACTGAAAAGGTTAGTTTTCCTTCAGGCTCAATTTTTACATTGGCATTCTGAGTGTCAGGCAGTAGTATAGTAATATAGATATTGTCAGTCCTCTGGGCCCATTTGACCTTGAGATGGCGACTGCAAAATTCTGAACATTTTCATAAACAATCTGACGGAAAACCAACTAGATAATTATTGGCATGAAGAGAAACACAACTAAACAACAACTAGTTTAAAACCTTAATTGTAGTGGATTCAAGCACCATTAAGCTAATCCATAATCATAGGCAAGCACAAAACTGGAACAAAAATACAGGAATATAAAACCTCAATAGTATATTTCAATTCATAGATTAACCAAAACAGAACAAGAAATATGTTTCCCACATTTT
>APFE030601608.1:3682-16701 GCA_000404065.3 Pinus taeda | reverse complement strand
ATATATATTTTATTCTTTTTGTTTTATTTTCTTGCTGCAGGTCCATGTAATTTGCTTGCTGTGGGAAGGAGAAGGGCAATTTAGGGTTTGTGGGAACATGAAGGATATTAGGGTTTAGCGAAGAAATTTGGGAAGGGAAAGATTTTGAAGGAATATGGGATGGAAACCTTGTATTTCTTGCAAACGATATAAATGAAATAATAAGATAAACATGCAGCAACATTTGTGAATTTAATTGCCAAGGGAACAAGGATGGGATAAGAGGGATTTTTACCTTGAAAAACAAACAAAACCCTAGCAGATTTGCCTACATTGACAACATTTAAATTCACCATTTCCAAATTTTTGAAGAAGAAAACCATGAGACATGTCATCATTCACTTATTCCCTGTTATCATAGATGAATTTGGAGCTTACCTGGTCGATTTAGCAATTTGGGAGGGCGATTTGGGTGATCTGGCACGTTTCTTGGCAAACCCAGCTCGACTAGTCGCACCTCCCACTCAACTAGTCGCACCCCTCTGACTCGTCGCTCCAGTTCAAGAATTACACTGTGGGAGCAGCTCTAACTCGTCGCACCTGCCCAACTAGTCGCACCTCCAACTCAACTAGTCGCTCCTCTAGAAATGACTAAAATCGCAGCCAACTCGTCTTTCTTTGCTTCTCTTTGTGTCTTGCAAGTTTGTCAATGCATAATGAGGCCATGAAGAGGGCTTTTTGGTCTTTATAGGTCCACATTTAAAAAAAAAAATTAAAACATCAAACCCACTTTCAAATGTTGCATGTTTTGGCATTTAATTTAACACTGTTTTTTAAGTTGCACTTTGCCTGAAATTGATTTTTGAGTGTTTTCACTTGGTTCTTTTTGCAGGTTGATTCTCTGATGGATTCTGAGGAAGAAACCAGGGTTGTTGCCGGCATTCTGAAGATTTTTGAAAATTTTCTTTATTGTTGCCATTTTCACATGACCTTGGGTTTAAAAACAGAGTTTTTAAAACCAAGGTAAAAATAAGCTGTAGCAGATGAAAACTATCAATAAAACATAATTACAAACCTCCTTCTGGCTTGCTGAAGACCATCAGACTTTTGACTCATGACCTGGCAATGATTTTGACCGAAACCCTAGACCTAGACTTGGAATTTCAAGACAAAAATGAAACAAGTGTGACACAAGGTTTTTTCAAATGGTATGACTTGATTCCAGCAAAGCCAAGAAGGGAACAAGACCAGCTCCTCCATCAGTGTTATGGCATGCCTAACGGGATGCAAAAATAATGCTGATGAGACACCTACATATGCATATGCAAAGAGCTGTTTGATCACCGATGGAGGGCATTAAGACCTACACTAACAGTAAGAACCTATCAAAGGCTAAGATAAACTATACTGTGACTGAAAAGGAATTCCTGGCTATTGTGCATTCATTGAACAAATTTAGGCATTACATTACAGAATATCAAACATTTGTGCATATTGATGATGTTACAATCAAATATTTAATGAACAAACCAGATGTGAATGCTAGAATCATAAGATGGTTGCTTCTATTACAACATTTTGATCTAACTATTGTTGATAAGCTTGATAAGGAAAATGTTGTTGTTGACTTTCTATCTAGAATGAATCTGCCTATAGATGAATAAGGAATGGTGGATGACCAGTTACTAGATGAGCATTTGTTTGCTATTTCAGTTCTCTCCCCATGGTTCGCTGATAATAAAAAATATCTGGTCTTAGCACAATTCCCACCAAACTTGCCCTACAAAGAAAAGAGCAAGATAGTCAGAAAGAGCACCCCCTTCACTTGGATTGGGGGGAATCTATTCAAACTTGGCCCAGATCAAATCTTAAGAAGGTGCGTAAGGGAAGAGGAAGTCTTTGACACCCTTCTGACCTGTCATGATGGGTCTTGTGGAGGTCACTTTGCAACAAAGAGGACAACATTCAAAGTGTTTCAAGCAGGATATTATTGGCCTATTCTTCATCAAAATGTGAAAAATTATATTAGTTAGTGTGATCGGTGCAAGAGGATGCGAAAGCCTACTCCAAGAGATGAAATGGCACTATAACCTCAAGTGACTTTCGAGCAATTTGACAAGTGAGGCATGGACTTCAATGGGCCTATCAACCCTCCTTGAAAGAAAAAACAACACATCATTGCGTGCACTGATTATTTGACTAAGTGGGCTAAAAACAAGGCAATTAAGCCAGCAACAGAAGAGAAGGTGGCTGAGTTCCTAAGGGAGAATGTATTATACAAATTCGGGTACCATAGAGAGCTAGTCATAGACCAAGGCAGCTAGTTTACCTCCAACATGATTGAAGAACCACTCAACCATCACAAAATCAAGCATAGGACCTCCATTCCTTATCATCCACAAGCTAATGGGCAAGTGGAGGTGACCAAAAGGGCACTGGAGAACATCTTAACCAAGGTAGTGAACATCAACAGGAAGGATTGGGTAGAGAGACTAGTTTAGGCCACCTAGGCCTATAATACAACATGGAAGACCACCACTGGATTTACACCCCATGAGTTGGTCTTTGGGAAAAAGGCTTTGTTGTTCATAGAGTTTGAATATAAAACATTGAGGATTCCCAACTAGATTTGGATCTCAGTCATGCACAGAAAGAAATATTGTTCCATTTGAATGGCTTCGATGAATTCATAATGCAGGCCCTCCTACATACAAAGATAGTTCGTCTTCAAAGGAATATTTGGCATGACAAACATGTTAAAGAGAAGCAATTTCAAGAAGGAGACTAAGAATTTTTATATGATTCAAGGTATAAAGACCTCAAGGGCAACCTAAGGATAGGATGGATCAGAACTTATGTGGTGGAAAGATGCCATGAAAATGGTTTAGTGCAAATCAGAACTATTGATGAAGAAGCCATTCCATTGCTAGTTAATGGACACAGATTGAAAATGTATAAGAGGCCTTTATCAAAACAAGAGTTCATTGACAGTATCAATAAGACAATGATGATGGTAAAGCAAGTTCCAGCTCCTCCCTCATCGGGTCATTGAAAAAGGAAAAAAAAGAATAAGGATTCAGGTGAAAACCTCCATGAGGCACCTGAGTCCCATGTTTGGGTTGAAAACTATTAGATAATTATATATTACAAAGCAATGGAACACCTAAAATATTGCAGAAATATAAACACAGAAAATGCATAAAACAAGAGAGACACAGATATACGTGGTTCACCTAGTTTGGGCTATGTCCACCCCAAATAGCCAGTCATTCCTTTATATTATCCAGCAAAATGAAGAGACACAACCTACAACAGATCTGTTGTAATATCCTCTATTTTCTCTCTCAGTCTCACCTCTTTGTTTCTTGCTCAGAGAATACACATCTATTACACAGCCTCAAATACAGTGCCCTCATATGAAGAGAGGCATTGCCTTCTAGGGCAAAAATCCCTAAACTAAACATAAGTTCTATTGTCAGATCATCTGCCTAATGAATGACCCAGATTGACTAGAAGTTACTTTACTTTTACAAGGAAATTTTACATTTGTTTTTAGCTTCAGGGGCATTGCCCTCGAACCCCCGCCGGGGGACCGTTGGCCCCCGGACACCCCAACCGGGGGGGATCAGCCCCCCTGAACCCCTGCAGGGGGGGGGGGGGGGGGGCGCAAGTCCCCCCTATGTGGAGGGGTGTACAAACTTCCTGGGGTATACATCCAGCTGAAACAAAGACCTCTGAACAGTCATGCTCCACACTCAATAATCTCCCACTTGGAGAATGATTGTAGAAACTCCACCGCTGCTTCATTTGCTGGACAATGACTCCTCTTTGGACTGGGATGTTTCTCATCTTCATTGTCATCCTTGAAAACCAGTTGAAACTAAACATATTCTCAGTTTCTCCTTGGTTACAACTTTTGTTAGCATATCTGCAGGATTCTGGCTAGTATGTATCTTTTCTAGCTTCAACTCTCCAACTTCCAACACTGATTGTATGAAATGATACTTGAGCTGTATGTGTTTAGTCCTAGAATGAAATCCCGAGTTCTCTACAAGATGATTGGAACTTTGGCTATCACTGTATAAAGTGCCCATGTCATGATCCTTACCCAATTCACCCCTAAACCTTTGTAACCAAATCATTTCTTTACTAGCCTCTGTAGCAACAACATACTCTGTTTCTATTATTGAAAGTGCAACAACACTTTGGATTTTTGAAACCCAACTGACAGCTGTTCCACCAACAGTAAATACATATCCTATAGTACTCCTCCTATTATCTCTATCACCTTCCATATATGCATCAAAATATCCTTGTAGAGAAATGTTTGAACCACCAAAGCATAATGCTTGATTTGTGGTACCTTTCAAATATCTGAGAATCCATTTCACTGCCATCCAATGTTCCTTTCCTGGATTGTTCCTGTACCTGCTTACAACTCCCATTGCATGTGCAATATCAGGCCTTGTGCAGACCATTGCATACATTAAGCTTGCAACTGCTGATGCATATGGAACTTTAGACATATAATCCATGTCTTCTTGGGTCTTTGGGCACATTTCCTTCCTAAGTTTGAAATGGCTAGAAAAAGGTGTACTAATTGGTTTTGCATTATGCATATTAAATGTTTTCAACACCTTTTGTATGTACTCATTCTGAGACAATGTTAATTTGTGATTTTTCCTATCTCTAGTTATTCTCATACCAAGGATTTGTTTTGTAGCTCCCAAATTATTCATTGCAAATGAATTTGCCAATTTTCTTCTAAGCACATTTATTTCCTGCATGTTAGACCCTGTAACAAGCATGTCATCCACATACAATAACAATATAGACATAATGATCAAAGTGACATCTAGTATAACCTTGTTCAGACATAAACTTGTCAAATTTTAGATACCACTACCTTAGAGCCTGTTTTAAGCCATACAAGCTCTTCTTCAACCTGCACACTAGTTTCTCCTTCCCTTTCACCTCATATCCTTGTGGCTGTTGCATATATATATATATATCTTCCTCTAAATCCCCATGGAGAAAGGTTGTCTTTACATCTAACTTCTCAAGATGAAAATCTTCAACTGCTACTAGACTTAAAATAGTTCTGATTGAAGTCATTTTAGCAACAGGAAAAAATATTTATCAAAATCAATACCTTTCTTCTATGCAAACCCCTTTACCACAAGTCTAGCTTTGTACCTCTATTTTCCTCCATCTTCTTCCTTCAGCCTGTAAACCCATTTTTTTTGCAATGTAGTTTTACGTGTAGGCAACTTGACTAAGTCCCAAGTCTGTTTATGCATCAAGGAGTCCATCTCTTCTTCCATGGCTACCTCTCACTTCTTCCTGCTTTCAAACTACATTGCTTCTTCATAACATTCAGGTTCACCAGAATCAGTCAACAATAAATAATATAATGAAGGAGAGTATCACTCAGGGGGTCTACTTATCCTGGTAGATATTCTAACACCACTTTCAGGTGTTTGGGGTGCTTGTTGCTGTTGTGGTGGTTGTTGTTTTTGTGGTTGTTGATTATTATTATTTTCAGGCACCTTTACTTTTTTAGTGATTTCATCAAGAACTGCGTATTCCTTGTCTTCTTTTTCCTGTTTCTTTTCCGGCAACTGATTCTTATACAAGACCTTTTCATTAAATATTACATCTTTGCTCCTAATGATTTTGTGATTTTCGTAATCATATAAGCGATAACCAAAATCATTAACACCATATGCAATTAAGGTACATTTCTTTGACTTTGCCTCAAGCTTTGTTCTATTTTCTTTATCAATATGGACAAAGGCCTCACAACCAAAAGGCTTTAAAACGGAGTAGCTTACCTTTTTACCTGTCCATGCTTCCTCTGGAACACCACCATCCAAGGAAATTGAAGGCCCTCTATTTATTAGATAAACAACAATATCTACAACATTTGCCCAAAACTGTAAAGGCAATCCTGCATGCAATCTCATGCACCTTGCACGCTCTATGATTCTTCTGTTCATCCTTTCTGACACACCATTTTCTTGTGGTGTTCTTGGAACTGCCTTCTCTCTACAAATTCCATGCTCTAAACAATACCTATCAAATTCTTTGCTGCAATATTCACCTCCATTGTCTGATCTAAGACACTTCAATTTCTTTCCTGTCTCAATCTCAACCAAATATTTCCATTTCTTGAAAGTATCAAATACATCAGATTTATTCTTAATACAATAAATCCAAGTTTTTCTAGTTGCATCATCAATAAAAGTAACATAATAATGAGAGCCACCAAGAGATGATACCTGAGTAGGTCGCCATACATCTGTATGCACAAGCTCTAATTTTTCGCTCTTCTTTTCTTTCCCAACTCCGAGAAATCTAACTCTCTTCTATTTTCCATAAATGAAATTCTCAGAGAAGTCCAAATTCACATTCTTCAAACCTAGCAACAAATTCCTTGAGTGAAGAATATTCATCCCCTTTTCACTTATGTGTTTGAGCCTATGATGCCATAATGCTGCACCCGTTCCTTTGGAAGTTAAAGCATTAACAGAGTTAGAAATACCATTGCATAAATACAATGTACCAACATTTTCGCCTTTTGCTATTACCAGGGCTCCTTTGGTGACCTTCCAAGCTTTATCTATGAAAGTTGTCACACAACCTTCACCGCCTAACTACCCTGTTGAAATCATTTTTTTCTTTAGATCTGGAACATGCCTTACCTCCTTTAGTAGCCATTGGTTTCCATTCTGCTGTTTTACAAGAACCTTACCCATTCCAATAATTTTACAGGGTTTATAATCACCCAAACGAACTTGTCCAAAATGTCCTTGAACATAGTCATGCAAGTATTTCTTATCAGGTGTGGCATGGAATGAGGCCCCTGAATCTACCACCTAGGAATTAGTAATATTTTCGAAAGAAAGAATCAAATCATCTTGTACAGGGGTAATTTTAGGGGCGAATAATCGCCCAAAGGAGAAATTTAAGGCTTTTTATATTTTAATGGGGCGAATTTTTAATTAAAATAATAAAAACTTTTTTATATAATTGGCCCTCATTTTATTTAAAAATTAACTTATTTTTTTATTTTCGCCCAGGGCGGATACGCTAACCGAATTAGATTTTCTTAAAATCGCCCCATTTTGATATTTTCTCCTGGTTTGGGAGATCAAAATCACCATTTTTGATTTACAGTTTGGTTTTTCTGGTTTGGTAGTGAAATCGTGAGGATCGATTTGGTCTTGGAAGGTTAAATTTGTTTTGAAATGGAGGGCGGAGCTTAATTTTTTCCAAATGGAGGGTGGCTCCTTGTTTTCACGGATTCAACCCGCTGTTTTCATGAATTTCGGATTCATGGTGTATATGGCTCCCGACTCCCTGTTTTCATGAATTCGTCATGTATAAAATTGTTTTGAAATAGGATTTTTGATCATAGTTCACAAATCTTAATTTTCTATTTAGCAGCAGCAGTTTCGGTACGATATTCTTGCATTTTCAATCCACTTATTCTTCTCTTGTTTGGGTATCCATGGTTTCTTGGATTTGAACAGCTCATGCCACTGCAGCAGCAACAATAGTCGGTACTTGACAGAATTGTTGGCTGAGCATGAGAAATTAAGCCCCTTTATGCGGGTCCTGCCCATCTGTAGCCGGCTTTTGAATCAGGGTAAGTTGGCTTCATATTTCTTGTTTTTCTTCAAGTTTGAAGTACAGGAGAAGATAGTTCAGATTATCAGTTGTTCTGGAAGGCCAAGTTAGGTGGATTCATGCCTCCTGCAGTTGGAACAGGGGTGTTCCGTTGGTTTGGAAGCACATATAAGTTATACCCCAAGATGCATGCGCGTTCACATATAGCACTGTTTTACCAGCGTTCGAAAGAGCTTTGCACTGGCAAATAGAAGAGGTGCACGGGCATTCAGATAGATACATCATTCACCAACGTTCGATAACCCAAACTTGTCACATATTCTTACTTATACCATTATACCACTATCTGATCTTGTCACGCCGGCCATGGTTGCAAGAGACCATGAATTTTTTTTAATGGTTGGATATCAAATTTTGTTAAAGATTCTCTCCATCTGACTGTTACCCCACAAGCAAAAGAGAATAACTAAAGTTGAACAAACATGTAGAAGTATCATTATGCTGATTTGGATTTCATCTTTTGGAAATAAGATTTGGCTTCAAAATTAAGATTTGGGCCATTGCTATGTTAACTCGTAAAGATACTTGTATCCATAGTTACCAGACTCAGCTGAGTTAACTTGGCTAGTCTGACTCTGCTGGGATCTAAATATGAGCAGATTAGACAAAGTCGAAGCTTAACTTGGTCAGAACTCAGGGTCTAACTCAGACTCAAACAAAACTTGAGAGTTATCTCAGGATCTGACTTGGGCTTGGGCAAGAATCATGTAAAACTCAACAACTAGAAAATAAAAGTTTTGTCCAATTTCTTTTCTTTTGCCCAACTTTCCTGAATTAAGTCTTAAGTCTTGCCTGATTTTAAGTCAAACCTTGTTTCTTTGTCCATGATGAGTTGCACATAATGCTTTATAGAAACAGTTTCCTTAATGCTATTTTATGAGACATATAATTGAGTTCAGGTTCAGCTGATGCTTCCTTCACTTTGTTTAATGAGGTTGTTTGTATTTCAAGAATCTCTTTTGTACAGAATCTCTTTTAGGAAGTAGCTATTCCTTGTAAATGAAGTTATGCATTATTTCTCTGTTCTCAGTTCTGTTTTGTTATGGATAAAAGATGTAGTTAGCATGCTATGCCAAGTTTAGTCATAGAGATTAATAATGAAAATCCAAATACAACATATAGAAGATTATGTTGACAGTGGATGGTTGATTGGATCCGAAGATACTATAATTATATTTTCCTTTCCAGTGATCACTTTGTTGGTGGATTTTTTGGTATTTTTCACTTGTTCATGCTTCAGTCCTGTGTTTCAAGCTTTGGAATACGATTTCCTTCATTCCATTGTTTCTCAATTTCATCGGCTTTATTGCATCTAAGCTTCACTCACTTACACACAAACATAGGAAATGCATAGGAATTCGTTTCATTCAGAAACGAAACTAGAATAAAGAACAAAGGAAGAAAACATCTTTATTTATCAAAACTATGCTGATTATTATTGCTAAGGCTTAATACCATGAAGAATGACTGGTGAATAGGACTACAACAAAAGCATGGAAAGCAAAATTTGGGAATTTTACTTCCATGAGGAATGACTTATGCATAAAACAAAATTTGGTCGTTCTCATTATTTACTACTTACAATCACAGTATTCCCTTTCTCCCCATCTTGATGCTATGTTTAATGGAATTTGATATTGTTTTTATGTTGAGCTTGAACAACACCATAGGTTTACTGATTCATATTTGGAAAAAAGTATGAAAGGTATACCCAAAATTATGCTAGCAAATCTAGGTCCAACATGTGTGGTGTTCTGGGATATAAAAGCGAACACGAATTCATTCTTTTATTTTTTAAACAAGAACAATTTATGTTTATATTATGAAAGATAGTTTACATACTGTGAAGTCTTGTTTAGAGGCAATACATACTTAGAGTGACACTTAGCTACATAAATAGTTGCATTGAAACTGACTTACTGAGACAGTCATCCTTATAGTTTGTAATTTCTCAATACTGCTTTAACGTGATTGACAAAACTATTCGCCACTTGTTAATATGTCGAAGTATATCTTTGTCTGCCTTACAGGAACCCCCAACAGGGTATCCTCTAGAGGAGTGTCATTTGGAGTAGAGTAAGAAGTGCTTGAATCAAAGCCTTCGCTCCACTATGATGGGAGGTACTTCCTTGAAAGCTGACCATAGATTCCAGCATATTGGGATAAGAAAACACAGTTATTCGATGGAACTTATCTGTTGCCTAATCTTTATACAGAGGCATCTTGAAGCCGGGATTTGGTCTCTTGAAGTTGAGAGCCTTCTGAAGCTAGGATTTGGTCTCTTGAAGTTGAGAACCTTTTGAACCTTCATGTACTTTTTTTGGTGGTAGTTTCCCTCCCTTTCTCTTCCCAATTTTCCAAATCATAAGTATTCTTCCAACCTTTTTCTTGTTGGCTTAATTCACTCTGACTAATTTTTGAATCTTTCTAATCAAGTTGGCATTGATTCTTTAGACGTATTTGGAATATACCTATTTTTCATTGAATATCTTGTCATTTTGATCAGCAGTATCTTCCAAGAGAGAAATATTCCAAACTAACTTTATAATTGGCTTGTTTTTGAATCCTTCAAGCAATAAAAGAAACCAGTTACTGAACAATTGTTCTTTAGAAGATGCTATAATAGAGGAGGGGAGACTCATTTATGTAACCAAAGAACGCAGGAAAAGAGGTTTCATTGTTTACAAAACAATAGTCACATCTTGAAGGATCATTAATTCCTTGTTTCACCAGGTTCTCCCCTGCTAAAAGTCTCTCATTTGGCTAGACATTAAAAGTCAAGTTTGGAGATGGAATAGCTCAATTCGATCTTGTTTAATTTGATTTCTAGAGAGAGGAAGGATCCGCTCCTTCCAAGAAGTTTGAGGTATCCTTCTTTAACAATGTATTTTCTTGATTGGGTGCCCTGTTTTACTTATTCCTTTCTTATTGGAGCTTTCCCATCTAGGACTTGGATTGAAGTTTGAGGTATCCTTCTTTAACAATCTATTTTCTTGATTGGGCGCCTTGTCTTACTTATTCCTTTCTTATTGGAGCTTTCCCATCCAGGACTTGGGTCAGAAAGGTCCAAAGGGTGTTCAGAGTATTAAGAAGGGAAATGGGATAGATCCACTTCGTTTAAAGGGGAAGAATGTGAATTAGCCCAGGAGGAGATATGTGCCAAAAATGAAGGATTGTTAACTTTATACCATCTTCTAAATGGAGATAAATCTAGATCTAATACTTGAAGGGTTTCCAAGGACTTGGTTTTCCAAATCTTTCTACAAGAGCCATCCTTTGGCTATAAAGTTAGATAGTTGTATATTTATAATTTATTTCAAGTTCATGGCCTAGCGAGACACTAAAATGACGTGTGAGACCCACTTGTTTGTGAGACAAAAAACCCTGTCCACATAACATTTGCATTAATTAATTTACAATAGTGTATTTCTAGACTAACTTTGATTGTGCCGTTTTCATTTGCATTAATTTTTTTACAATAGTTTATTTCTAGACTAACCCTGTCCACATACCATAGCTTTCTAGAATAACTCCTATTGTACTTGTATTTATGTTTGCTAATGGTGTCCCATGCAAATCTCCTTTTACATTTTAGTAAAAAGAATGTTCACATATTTGTGTGGAGATGATGCTAGGTACCAATTCTAACTTCTTAATGAAAGGGATACTTGCAAACTTCCGAAATGCTTCCAACACATTATATTATCATGCAAAGTTGTTGTTTATGGTTGACGAGTATTCGTGCAATGTATTTCCATTTAAAAAAACAACAAAACAGAACTCACAAAACCTTCATTGAATTCACATGCATATGATGGGCGTAGAGCCGTCACATGCATTTCATAACATATAGTTTGAGTAGGATGTACTAATTATAAGTAGTGTCTTTTATCTTTTAATCCAAATGATAAAGTTTCATAATGTAAGGACATGTCAATCTTGGACTTACTTGCTGCCATTATAACACCAATAGTATATCCAACAATGCAAAAACTGGATATACCAATAATTTATGACTTAGCAAGGGTTGAGATGTCCTTTGTAGTGAGGGTGCCTAACCTTCTAGCCTTATCACAACAGGCAAAAAATGCCCCTTGGAATTGAACCTGGGTGGATAGGAGAACAATTTATGCTCCCAACCACTTGAGCTAGTAAGACGAGACAATAACCTTTGTGGTTATTGGTTGGCACGGATGGACATGACAAAAGGTTGATAGCTAAAAATAGTTAGTTTATAGGTACCCTTGTTGATGGCAATTGCACCATGGACATGTCTATTGCCCTTTGTCAAACTTGGCATGTTGCAAATTTGTGTAGCTCCCATTAGTTAGGCCTACTAAGAGAAGCTCGGAAGGGAACTTGGCGATTTGCAAGTATGATGCACGATGAACAAGATTGGCATAAAGAACTTGATTAGCTTTTATAAACTTGTGATCCTAGGATACATGTGGATTCCAAGAGTTGGTCATTTGCTATTTTAGGGTTACAATGGATGTGTAGAAGTGCCCTAAGGCGTAAGCATCGGAGAGTACAATTGTACAATGCACTAATTGGGTTCACATTCATTTGGCACACATTCGTTGGATGAACTTCTTATGCGCACCATTGCTAAGCACACTTGGGTGCGATGGGCACATTTGTTGGGTGTGTGGCACCTCGGGCCCAACGTGATAAAGATGTTTGATAGTTGATGGAACAAGAATGAAGTGGGGAAAGGCACCATTGGCCACACATTCGTCAAGCACACATCAACTGGACACACTTGTTGGGTGTACCTTTCTTGGTTTTACTTGGGCACCTTCAGCACGACACCATTGGATGTTAGATAGTGGATGGACAAGAAGGGGTAGAGACTAATAGGCACACATATGTTAGACATGCTTACTGGGTGCACCCTTAGGCGCTATTGGCCACACATTTGTCAGTCACACATCAACTGGACACACTTGTTGGGTGTACCTTTATTGGTTGTGCTTGGGTACCTTCTGCACAACACCATTGGATGTCAGAAAGAGGATGGACAAGAAGGGGTAGAGACTAATAGGCACACATATGTTAGACATGCTTACTGGGTGCACCCTTGCCATGTGTGCTTGGGTGCCTTGGGCACACTTGTTAGGTGTGTTGTGCCTTAAACACAACACCATTAGATGTTGGACAATTTGAAATCAAGTAATGAAGGGGGTTAAATGCATCATTGATCATAGAAGTTGGTGATGTGAACACTTGAGTCCACTTAAGCATAGAGAGGTTTGTAATATGCCAAAGAAGGATGCAAGTGTGAGACAAATCTTGTTTAAGTAGTGGGCACCTCAAAGTTGCTAAGGCATCATCCATTGATCATTCAC
>APFE030601607.1:0-10628 GCA_000404065.3 Pinus taeda | reverse complement strand
TTTTCCTACAGTGGCACCCTGCTATCAGCTTCCTCAACCTAAGAGGGTCCTAAGTGAATATCACACCCCCATTTTCCTTTAAACGCAGATAACATTTTTCAATCTGTTAATGTTATTACTGAATTGTTGCTTCCTTTTTATGAGTTATAGCTACACAGAAGTTTCTGTTACAATTCTTAAATTGTATAAATGACACAGGCTCATTTAGTTACATCAGTTAGAATTTTCCGTACCTGTCTATTCGATGTGCCAATAATACTGCAACAACACTGCTCACCTTTGCTCCCTGTATTGTGGTGATCTGCATAGTCCTACAGAAGCGAAACTTTCTCTTGTCTGTTGCTTCTAATCTGCCTTGCAACCTCAAGATTCCTCTTTGGGGACCAAAATCTCTCCCCCATGCTCGCTTGCAGGACCACTGTCCTCAGCAAGATATCTGCACCTAGTGCTTGGCTATCTAGTCCTCGCCCGACTTAGTCATCCATTTTCTTTTCCTTTTTTTTTCTCTCTGTCCTCACAGCGCAGACTAACCTCTTTCCTCCCTTTTCCTCTGGAAACCTTTCCAGTTAGGAGAGGTAGTTAGGGTTGCAGTCCACTGCAACCGTTTCTCCCAACTTCCCCCCTCAGAAGTTGTCAGCATTTTTTCCAGGGAAAACATTTTTTATCTTATTAAAGAAATAATAAAAATATTATTAAATTCCAAAACAGTTAACAATATCATATTCAGTTTTAACCACAGTAAAGTCAAATATTTACATTCTCCTAAAGCATTACGGTGCACTTTTTCACACTAATTTTATCAATATAGACGTGGACAAAAGTGATGAATAATATTATAAAGATTTAATATTATAAAGATTTACAGCGTAGGTGTCATTTCATCACCATCATCATAGAATTTTTATTGTACACTCAATGTCCCAAAAGTCATCGAGATATGAAGAAACCTATCCATATAAAACTGCTACGTACCTGACAAACGAACATGTGACATATTTTATATTTTAAAGGTAAATGCACACCAATAACAAACCTATTTTAACATAACATTTTTATTTTTATATATATATATTATAAGTTTGACACTTGTTTAATAGTGTAATCCAAATTACGAATCAAATAACAAACAAAAAATGGCGGGTATTTGATGTGGAGATAAATTTTCCTTTCCCTGCCGGCCTGGTTAAAAATAGCATCCCTCATCAGCGTTCTAGATCTTCGACGACACGAAAATGCACATAGTTTGTTTTTGGATAGTGAGTGCCGAATTTTTCGCACTAAATTTTTATCCTCTAATCGGATATATCGACGTGGACAAAAGTGTGTCTTATACTTGGGTGATAAAGTAACTATTCAACCGCCTAAAGAATGAAACGTGAGCGTAAAATGTATGACCCCATGAATAATGTTGTAAAAATGTAAAGCGTGGGTGTCATTTCCTCACCTTCGACATATAACTTTTATTGGACACTCAAACTTTATATTATTCCATCTTCAAAAAGTCATCCGACGTGGAAAACAGTCCATCAAACACTGTTACGTTGTTGGCAAATGGACAAAATTAATCTCAACTACTGATATACAATATAGTACAACAACAAAGTGAAGGTTATTTTTTCTTTGTATGGAGAAGATTTTATTTGTAGGTTGAAGGATATGAATTAAATGAAATTACGAGTGAGAATATAAACTTCTATTTCACAACTCATCAAGTAAACTTCTATTTAATGCAGGGTTCGTAAAAACAAATGATTAGACTTTTATGATCATACATTTATTTCCCTCTTGTTATTTGTATTCCGCAACATACGCAGGCTCAAAAATATATATTTTTTTACAAGTACCCATACTATCTTTTAATACTTGGATTTGTCATGAATTAATGCGTTAAAATGTATGTTTGAATATACAAGTAGAAAGCAAAAGAGGTTAACATCAGAAAATTGTGAAGCAATTTTTAGTGGTGGGTTATTAGGGGTTACAGTAGTGTAAATCTTTCTCTTTTTACATAATGAAAGAGTTTCATGTATTTTAAATTATAAACTAAACCTTTATTGTGTTGCCCTCATTTACATTGTTTTACTTTATTTTGTTGCACCTACAATTTTTGAGTTTTTAAGTCTCCGCAACTATTGTTTTAAGTAAACTCCTTTGCCTCATCTTTCGTAAAATTTTATTAGTGTAAGTGAAGTGTTTTTAGGGGAGTTAAAAATTATTCTGAAGGCACTATTTTTTAGCATATTTACTGGTAAGAGAAAGTTTTAACTTTTACGTTAATTATAAATAACAATTTACAATAAATTTTAAATTTTTACTATATTTTAGATTGATAAATTGACTATAATATTTTTTTCATATTTTATTATAAAAATGAAAATATTATTTTCAAATATCTCTAAATAATATTTATTTTTCCTTTCATATATTATAATATTTAAGATTTAATCACATGTAAGATTTTAGACAAATATTTTTTTTTATTCTAATTTATTATTTTTTTATATATTTAGAAAAAACTGAAAGTTAAGAATTTACTTTTTACATATTTAGAAACAAATGTTCTGGAAGACGCGTAACAGAACATGGAAGACGCGTAACAGAACATGGAAGACGTGTAACAGAACATTGAGACAAGGAAAGATTTAAAATTAGTATTATGTGATGTCCCGTTACTGCAGTCAAATAAAATGGCTCCTAATTGACTTAGGAAGTATAAAGAAATAGTAAGTTTATACATTACTTATTTCTCACATGTCAGGGTAGGCAGATACCTACCCCTAACTTTTTCCTTGGAGAGTTATTCTCAAGTAAAGGATTAACAAAGTATGTCGTTTGAGTAAAAGATTTATTTTCTGGTTGGAAAGTTAAATGTGTTGTCGAGTAAAGGGTTAATTTATTGCAAAAAGAAATTATAGGTTTTTATTGTTAAGTTCCAAAACATGAATCAGTTTAACAGAGAAAATATAATTAAAAAAGAAACTATAAAACTAGATTAGCAGTTACCATTTAGGGAAATCAAATCTTTAATGTTACATAGACTATACAATCTTACAAAGAGAAATGATAAACGATTAAGCAAGGATTAATCTAAGTAGAGATTGCATTCGAAATTTCCTCGTGGAAAACTAAAAGAAAATATACCCATATAATTGCTTATGGAAAATAACCCCAATAACAGGTAAACACATATCCTCATAAGTAGTTAAACAACCAAATTTAAATGTTATGATATCAAGTTACATATATGGAGGAGAAAATAATGTCGAATATCACTGTTAAACCTAAGGATATTAGGGTTAATGATGATAGATATCAACAAAGTAATTAGAAGCATCAAGACTATTTATAACAAAACAGTTCGATAATAATTAAGTTTGAACTAGAAGATTAAACCCCAATCAAATTTGGGTCACCTAAGATATACAACACATGCATCTGGGTAACCCTCTATGGGAAAAACCCTGCCGAAAAACCCAGAAAAATCAGAGAGCCGAAGTTCGATGGCTTATAAAATTCAATTGGCATATATACAAACAAGAACCATCATTCTATTAAGATCTATTTATAAACATTAAGATTGGCACCAAGGGTTTCGAAACATAGAATAGCCAGTCCATTCTCAGAATGTATAACTTATGCCAGAAAAGTATGTTTATAAAAGGAACCAGGATTATAGTAACGAACCTTCAGTATGCAAGTCTAAAGAATATTACAAAGTCGGAAGTAGATTTTAGCTGAAGAAATTTAAAGAGCTAACAAGATATTAATTTTGTCTCTCTGAACTTCACAACCCATGACTTTCACGACACAAGTTTTCCACATTACCCGGTGTCTAGACAGAGTTACAACTCAACAATCTTCTGCAACTCGGTTGACTGAATAAGGATACGGTCCTTAGCAAGAAATTCCAGACCAGAAGAAGGTTGATACGCTTCGACAAAACCTAACCAAAAGAACGCAATCATTAAAAGGATTGGTTAATTAAATAAGTATGTCAACATTATACCAAGAAAAAAACGTTATTACCTAGGCTTGCCTGATGAGCTTAGTTGCCTCCTTCTGGGGGTTGAGTGTAACAATGATTCTGACAGATCTGAAAATCGAACAGACGAATAGGAATGTCATGGAAGATTTGTGTTAAGGACAAAAATAACATCAACGTCAACAGAGAGAGAAAAAACCACCTGAATGAAACCCTGAAGCCAAGGGCTGGAACTGAGAACTCCTGCAGGAAAACGGGAAAAATATTGAAGCTACTTTGCGGTAAAGTCACCATAGGAATTAGGGATTCATCATCCACTGTTCGATGAAGGTGCCTTATGGAGAGCTGTGGATGAGGAACCCTTCCCAAGAACATGGCTAATATATGTTAAGCACTCAGAAAGATCTAAAGCCCTGGTCCTGTTATCGCTCAGGTTGTTCCCTTTGACTCCCAAGGGAATACGGCCGAGGTAACCACAGACCAAGCTTTGGACTGCCGGTCCCAGCCTACCAGCAGTCAGAGAGGGCTATCTCTTTGGGATTTTAATGATCTTAGGCTAGCTATTGAGTACAAAGGGTTTTGTTTTTTGGTGAGGGGAGAATGGTCTCAAGCAGAGAGGCAGTGCATCGAGTGATGAATTTCAAACCATTGGGCATGGAGTCAGAGGAGCGGGACTGCTGGTGTGTTTTTCTTGGTTATGAGGGGGATACGGAGCATATAGCTGCTCATGAAACAAATTTTTTTTTGGGGTTTTTTGAAAGAGATGAAGCGGAGGCCAGGGATGGAAGGCAACTAAGAAATCTTTGATCCGACTGACCGAGGTGAGGTGGATAGATTCTACCTAGGAACAATTTAAGATTTTCCTAAATAACAATCATACGTGGGTGACAAAAAACTAATATGCTCCCTGAGGTATTCATATTAAAGCTTTAAGTCAAAATGAAAACATATAGTACGCTTGCAAAGAAAACTGTGTAAATTGTTGTAAGGCCAATTGTAGTTTACTCCTCCTTTCTGCAATCGAATAATAGATTTTATCTAGGGACAATTAAGATTTCCTAAATAATAATCGCTCATGGGTGACAAAGAGTTAAATATGCTCCGTGAGGTATTCATATTAAAGCTCTGAGTCAAATTGCATAAAAAGAACTTAGTGTAAATTGTTGTAAGGCCAATTGTAGTTTACTCCTCCTTTCTGCAATCGAATAATAGATTTTATCTAGGGACAATTAAGATTTCCTAAATAATAATCGCTCATGGGTGACAAAGAGTTAATATGCTCTGTGAGGTATTCATATTAAAGCTCTGAGTTAAATTGCATAAAAAAGAACTTAGTGTAAATTGTTTGTAGGGTTAACTGTTGATTAATCCTCCTTTTTTTTTGCACTTGGAAGTAGATTTTATCTAGGGACAATTAAGTTTTCCTAAATAATAATCGCTCATGGGTGACAAAGAGTTAATATGCTCCGTGAGGTATTCGTATTAAAGCTCTTGGTCAATTTGCAAAAAAAGAAATACTTAGTGTAAATGGTTACAAGGCCAGTTGATTGATTAGTATTCCATTTCTGCAATCGTAAAATAGTGATAATGAAAGTAATATATGAGAACTGATTTTATGTAGACAAAGATTTTTTATTAGTCCATACGAGAGCATGAGAATTGAAAAGAAAGCGCAGTGGACAACCCATTATCTGATCCTTTAAATGATCTTTGATCTCTCAGCCAACAAACTTTCAATATTGCAGCTCAAACCAGCTGGATTGGAAGCTTCAAGGAGATGAGGAGTACACAAACAAAATCATTACTTAGCATATCAGCATGATAGTGAAAAGCTCTGTCTAGTAGCTGAAAAAATTTCTTGTATAGATGCTAGAACATGGGCAGATTCACCGAGATAAGGGGCTGAGGGAAATCAACATTTAATACCAATTCAGAGGAAAACATAGAAAAAATAGCAGACCTTGAGCATAGAGTGAGGTACAACAAATTCTATACTAATCTTTCTGGCTGCTAATTAGATGGCGATATGAACATATTATGAGCGTAAAACATAAAGAAAACAAAACAGAGATGAGAGGCACTTATTGATTTATGTGACAGCCTGGGAATTCCGTAAGGCCCCTCTAAACAGCAAGACACAGCACACAGTCCATTTCCAGGGAAAACTCCCGCAGTCTTTGATTAATGAATCATACTGGATATACAGGACTAATCTCTATCAGAGTTCATCGACCAATTTCTTACTTTTTTTCTCCCCCTTTAGACTGACTATGGGGTGGTTTATATAGTGAAGGAATTACAGCATTCCTTTGAACAGGTGTCACGGGAAAAATATTAAACAAAATATCTCCCGATCATATCTGAAAAATATCTAAGAATTAATGCTTTTAACTCATCGCTAGGCTGGGAATTAATGCATATATATCTGAACAGAGCTGTGCTAAGGCAGCTGGCAGTTTTGGTTATGTGACTAAGTGTTGTGCTTTGAATACTCTGGTCCACATCCTTCAGGCGGTTCTGCTGCTTTTATGTGGCCTCTTTGTCGGTTTGCTGAAGTTGCTTTGTTGTCGTATCGGGCATTTACTTTCCTGCCAAACTACTTCAGCTGTTCAATCGCCCCTGACTTATCTCCTGTGCTCATTCAATACAACGTCCAGGTGTATTGGTTTGGTTTATCTGGCTGTGACACAGCACTTCCAGATCTCTTTTTAAAAAACAGAGTAGGCTTCCAGATTGCCCGCTTACACCAACAGTGATTGCCTGTGTGATGTGCGCATTTTTATTTTGCCTGAGTGTGCTTGCTGAATGGCAATTTGCTGAGTGATGTTTCATTTTGTCTAAAGATGATTTTGCTGTATGGCAATTTGCTGAGTGATGTTTCATTTTGCCTGAGGATGATTTTGCTGTATGTGCCTGCCTGAGATGATTTGCGCATTTTTATCTTGCCTGAGTCTGCTTGCTGAATGGCAATTTGCTGAGTGATGTGCGCATTTTTATTTTGCCTGAGATGGTCTGCGCATTTTTATTTTGCCTGCATAAATATCTTCACTTATATTAATGACACGAGATGCCTTGCTTATGCCTCCTCGTGTGATATGAAAAATCCTATCAAAGACATCTGGATGTCCATAATGCATACGGACCTTGAGAGGATTTTCCAGGACACGTTGACCCAAAGTCACAAAACTTGTTTCCTGGTTAGACATGAATCAGGCTAAAGATGATACACTTCCAGTAAATACATGCTCACGCACACCAAGTATTGTTGGGGGGCGAAGCCCATGATCACCATGAAATTCTTCAAGAAGATTGCTTTTGAGAGCCTCCTCGAAATAGTTGTCTTGATTCATGTCAATTGTTTGAATAGCTTCTCCACGGGTGAAGATTATCGCGTGATTTTGATTTTCAGGCTTTCCTTCTCCAAGCTTTGGATCCCCCGGCAACTTGATTGAATAGATTTCCTGGTCATTTCCATCTGCATCAGCTTTGACAAGTTTTGAATAGAAGTCCTTATCAGTTTTCCCATCTTTGAGACTCTCCACAATGTCAATGTAAGCCACCCTAAGCGCTTCATTTCTTTGCATTAGAAGGGCAATATCAGCAGCTTCTGCTGCTCGTTTTTGCTTCTGTTGTCCATAAATAAATTCTGTCAAACCATCTGCTACATCCAAACTATAGTTCCAAAAGCTCATACCAAGAACACAGCTTAGAAGAGAACTATGGTGATGCTCATTAATAGAGGAAACTGCCTGAGAAAGTGCCTAAACGAGCAGCAAAGGTTGCCATGACAGGCATGGTAATTGGTGCTGTAAATCCAGTCAGCATTCCAAGTGCTGCTCCAGCCCCTGCCCCAGCTCCCACACCAGCATATGGTTTTCTTACCATTTTCTTCTCCAGTCCCTGCATTGCATCATAGCTGGGACTATAACCTTCATCTACAACTCGGTCTGTGAACCGCTCTGTTACTTGATGACCAATTTCTTTTGTTTTAAGACGTTCAAAGACCTCTTTCAGCATTATATCTGCAATCTCCTTCACCTCTGTCTTTGTGAGCTGTCTAAACACAATCATCTCATCTAGTTGATTCAGGAACTCAGGTCGAAAATATTGCTTCAGCTCTTTATTTACAAGACTTTTGATCCTTGTGTAGCTGCTGTCTTTCTCATCGTAATCAAGCTGGAAACCAATTCCACGGCCTCCCTTCTCAATCACACTACTACCGATATTAGAAGTCATGATCAAAAGGGTGTTCTTGAAGTCCACAGTCCGTCCTTTACTATCTGTCAGTTTTCCATCTTCAAGAAGTTATCAGTTCGCAAATATGTTTGGTTCTGGTAGTCCTTGGACAGCAATATCGACAATGCACCACTGTAAACAAGTGACAATATGATAAGAGGTAATGGTTGGAATATAATCACTTTTTACAAACATTATCCTTCTGAACACATGGTTTGTTCATTTGGGTATAATCTTGTTCTACACATGAAAACAGAGGGCGCTGGTGCCTTTTGCCAAGGTTGGGATACCAAAAACCCCAAAACTCCATCCCACATTTTTTGAATGCACCTGAACACAGCTATAGACATAAACAAACCACTGATCACTTCCAAAGTCCTATTTCACAAAAAAACAGAACTAAAGGTTGATAGCCTTTTGTAGTAGTAGCAGAAAAATGCCGAGCTAGTTATGGTTATATTTCAACCAATGGAGGGGATATGTATTTAGGGGGATCTCGTATAAAATTCTTTTCTTAGTATGGGGAGGGAAAAAATAACTGGGATTTAGATATTAAGTTAGAAGTCAATATGTAATGTGATTCAGAGAGCGCTAAGGATAGGAATCTTAGGCTTTTGAAGGGGAAAACAGGACCTTTTTTAAGCGGATTAGGGGAAGTTAGTGAGTGTTTTGAGGGGAAAAGGGGAATTCAGACATGCCTCGCTTGAGCTCCTCCAATTTGAAACTGCCTTATGCTTGAGAGGCGAACGGATCACACACTTGAGAATAATGAAACGGACCCCCGGCCGTGTTTCTGCCACCATAATGCTACCTACCCGGCCTACTCTCCTAACATTTTTTCTTCTTTTGGCTTGGGTGCCCTTGAACTAGTACCCCCAGCCTTTCAGTCTTTCTTTCAGCTATCCTCCTATCTGAATCGAACCTTGTCTCTTCCGGGGCTCAGATTAAGCTGATGAGCGCCCTGGTTTCTCTACCTATTTACCAATCCGCCAAGTTTTAAGCTTGTTTGGCCAGATATTTATCTCTATATTCTAAAGCAAGCAATTGAAACCCCGGGAAGCCAAGTTTAAACTGTTTGGCCTTCCCTTGACTGACAGCTCTTCAAAATTTGAATGACTCATCTAAATGCAACTCTCTGGAAATATGGAACCTTTGCAGTAAAAAAGATGACATATTCGGCATGCAAACCGTCAATCATGAAATATGAACCCCTATTTGCAATAGGAGGCTAATAGTGGCTCCACTTGGGGATGGCCTTTTTCTCGTGAAAAGCCAAGAACAGCAGGTCAGACTGCCTTGTTCATCTATCGCTGCTGCAGACTGCGACATTCCCTGGTTTGGCCGCTACAATGACTTGATTTTTTCATCCAGTTTATTATGAAGCTCTGCACTCAATGTCACAACTAAAAAAGTAAGAAGAAAAAATTCCAATACTTTTCAGCTAGTTAAGCATAAATTTCTGAAAGTTACATGGTAACTGTCTCTATCCAGTTGCCCACTGTGAAGGTAGGCATATCACTGATTTTTAACAAGCCTTAGCATTTCCTCTTTACCTTTAGACATTGCAGCTGCACATTTGAACTAATCAGCTGCCTAGAAGAGCTTCCTGTATGAACATTTATCTTGCCAATGTTCAGTTGATGCATATGCTTCTTGTTACAAAGAATTAGTTTGTGAAACAGAGCATGAAACAGAGATACTTGTGACAGTGGAATAATCTATGCTCATATCTTTGATCTGCTCACAAGATTGCGCCAGGTAGTAGATCATCCATACCTGGTGGGTTATTGTAAAACTTCCATGTCACTTGCAAAAATGGCCAGAACAACCATTCGATTTATCTACAGCAAAAATGTTTGCGGTCTCTGTAATGATCAATGTGATGATCCAGTTAGTGCATCATGTGGACACACATTCTGCAGCGGTTGTATAGAAGAATATACCTCAACTTCTGGACAGTCTTCATGCCCATCTTGTTCAACACCTCTCATAATTGACTTGACCGGGAGCAGGAATGCGAATAAGCAGGAGAACACAAACAAGATCAAGGTTTATAGGCGCTCGAGTATTTTGAGTAAAATAAATCTTGATGAATTTCAAACCAGCACGAAGATTGATGCTTTGAGGGAAGAGATTACATTGATGGTACAGAAGGATGCTGCTGCAAAGGCAATAGTCTTTAGCCAGTTTACATCATTTTTTGGATTTGATTGCCTTTTCTCTACAGAAGTCGGGTGAAATGAAGAAAGCGGTTTTCAGTGATGAGATGTGGCCTGAAAAGTTTCAAAATAAGACCGATGGCGTAACTCCCAGGCGATAGATTCGACTTTGCAACCCTGAATTGAGTAAAGTTATCACTCTCTGTCCAGCCATCACATGATCATCAGACCTGCATCCTGCATTATGTATC